>CM042250.1:52806365-52811365 GCA_023566225.1 Romanogobio albipinnatus
TGTGTGTGCATGTGTGCTTGCATGCATGCAACCCTTACAAAAAGGTATTGTAGTATAGTGATGGTATCAGATGATAATGCTATGGTAATGTGAAATACACCATGGTGCATGTCCAAAAGACCCTGGTAGGGGTCTAGAGTAATACCATAGTGCATGTCCAATTTACCCCTGTAGTATCATGCCAAACATATACTATAGTAATACCATGGTGCATGTCCAATTTACCCCTGTAGTATCATGCCAAACATATACTATAGTAATACCATAGTGCATGTCCAATTTACCCCTGTAGTATCATGCCAAACATATACTATAGTAATACCATGGTGCATGTCCAATTTACCCCTGTAGTATCATGCCAAACATATACTATAGTAATACCATGGTGCATGTCCAATTTACCCCTGTAGTATCATGCCAAACATATACTATAGTAATACCATGGTGCATGTCCAATTTACCCCTGTAGTATCATGCCAAACATATACTATAGTAATACCATGGTGCATGTCCAATTTACCCCTGTAGTATCATGCCAAACATATACTATAGTAATACCATGGTGCATGTCCAATTTACCCCTGTAGTATCATGCCAAACATATACTATAGTAATACCATGGTGCATGTCCAATTTACCCCTGTAGTATCATGCCAAACATATACTATAGTAATACCATGGTGCATGTCCAATTTACCCCTGTAGTATCATGCCAAACATATACTATAGTAATACCATGGTGCATGTCCAATTTACCCCTGTAGTATCATGCCAAAAATATACTATAGTAATACCATGGTGCATGTCCAATTTACCCCTGTAGTATCATGCCAAACATATACTATAGTAATACCATGGTGCATGTCCAATTTACCCCTGTAGTATCATGCCAAAAATATACTATAGTAATACCATAGTGCATGTCCAATTTACCCCTGTAGTATCATGCCAAAAATATACTATAGTAATACCATAGTGCATGTCCAATTTACCCCTGTAGTATCATGCCAAAAATATACTATAGTAATACCATAGTGCATGTCCAATTTACCCCTGTAGTATCATGCCAAAAATATACTATAGTAATACTATAGTGCATGTCCAATTTACCCCTGTAGTATCATGCCAAAAATATACTATAGTAATACTATAGTGCATGTCCAATTTACCCCTGTAGTATCATGCCAAAAATATACTATAGTAATACCATAGTGCATGTCCAATTTACCCCTGTAGTATCATGCCAAAAATATACTATAGTAATACCATGGTGCATGTCCAATTTACCATGTAGTATCATGCCAAAAATATACTATAGTAATACTATAGTGCATGTCCAATTTACCCCTGTAGTATCATGCCAAAAATATACTATAGTAATACCATGGTGCATGTCCAATTTACCCCTGTAGTATCATGCCAAAAATATACTATAGTAATACCATGGTGCATGTCCAATTTACCATGTAGTATCATGCCAAAAATATACTATAGTAATACTATAGTGCATGTCCAATTTACCCCTGTAGTATCATGCCAAAAATATACTATAGTAATACCATGGTGCATGTCCAATTTACCATGTAGTATCATGCCAAAAATATACTATAGTAATACTATAGTGCATGTCCAATTTACCCCTGTAGTATCATGCCAAAAATATACTATAGTAATACCATAGTGCATGTCCAATTTACCCTGGTAGTATTATGCCAAAAATATACTATAGTAATACCATAGTGCATGTCCAATTTACCCCTGTAGTATCATACCAAACATATACTATAGTAATACCATAGTGCATGTCCAATTTACCCTGGTAGTATTATGCCAAAAATATACTATAGTAATACCATAGTGCATGTCCAATTTACCCCTGTAGTATCATGCCAAAAATATACTATAGTAATACCATAGTGCATGTCCAATTTACCCCTGTAGTATCATGCCAAAAATATACTATAGTAATACCATAGTGCATGTCCAATTTACCCCTGTAGTATCATGCCAAAAATATACTATAGTAATACCATAGTGCATGTCCAATTTACCCTGGTAGTATTATGCCAAAAATATACTATAGTAATACCATAGTGCATGTCCAATTTACCCCTGTAGTATCATGCCAAAAATATACTATAGTAATACCATGGTGCATGTCCAATTTACCCCTGTAGTATCATGCCAAAAATATACTATAGTAATACCATAGTGCATGTCCAATTTACCCCTGTAGTATCATGCCAAAAATATACTATAGTAATACTATAGTGCATGTCCAATTTACCCCTGTAGTCCCATGCCAAAAATATACTATAGTAATACCATAGTGCATGTCCAATTTACCCCTGTAGTCCCATGCCAAAAATATACTATAGTAATACCATAGTGCATGTCCAATTTACCCCTGTAGTATCATGCCAAAAATATACTATAGTAATACTATAGTGCATGTCCAATTTACCCCTGTAGTATCATGCCAAAAATATACTATAGTAATACCATAGTGCATGTCCAATTTACCCTGGTAGTATTATGCCAAAAATATACTATAGTAATACCCTGGTGCATGTCCAATTTACCCCTGTAGTATTATGCCAAAAATATACTATAGTAATACCATGGTGCATGTCCAATTTACCCCTGTAGTATCATGCCAAAAATATACTATAGTAATACCCTGGTGCATGTCCAATTTACCCCTGTAGTATCATGCCAAAAATATACTATAGTAATACCATAGTGCATGTCCAATTTACCCCTGTAGTCCCATGCCAAAAATATACTATAGTAATACCATAGTGCATGTCCAATTTACTCCTGTAGTCCCATGCCAAAAATATACTATAGTAATACTATAGTGCATGTCCAATTTACCCCTGTAGTATCATGCCAAAAATATACTATAGTAATACCCTGGTGCATGTCCAATTTACCCCTGTAGTATCATGCCAAAAATATACTATAGTAATACCATAGTGCATGTCCAATTTACCCCTGTAGTCCCATGCCAAAAATATACTATAGTAATACCATAGTGCATGTCCAATTTACCCCTGTAGTATCATGCCAAAAATATACTATAGTAATACCATAGTGCATGTCCAATTTACCCCTGTAGTCCCATGCCAAAAATATACTATAGTAATACCATAGTGCATGTCCAATTTACCCCTGTAGTCCCATGCCAAAAATATACTATAGTAATACCATGGTGCATGTCCAATTTACCCTGGTAGTATCATGCCAAAAATATACTATAGTAATACCATGGTGCATGTCCAATTTACCCTGGTAGTATCATGCCAAAAATATACTATAGTAATACCATAGTGCATGTCCAATTTACCCCTGTAGTCCCATGCCAAAAATATACTATAGTAATACCATAGTGCATGTCCAATTTACCCTGGTAGTATCATGCCAAAAATATACTATAGTAATACCATAGTGCATGTCCAATTTACCCCTGTAGTCCCATGCCAAAAATATACTATAGTAATACCATAGTGCATGTCCAATTTACCCTGGTAGTATCATGCCAAACATATACTATAGTAATACCATGGTGCATGTCCAATTTACCCCTGGTAGTATCATGCCAGAAATATACTATAGTAATACCATGGTGCATGTCCAATTTACCCCTGTAGTGTCATGCCAACAATATACTATAGTAATACCATAGTGCATGTCCAAAATACCCTGGTACTTTTGTGAAAGTGAAATGCACACAAGTATCAAACGTTTACATAGTTATACCATGGTATTTCAGATATTACTATTATAGTACTTTGGACTTTGTGGTACTGTGATTTTTGGAAATACATTGGAGCACCACAGAAATAATAATATTTGATGTAAAGCTGCTTTGAACCAACATGTCTATGTTAAAGTACTTCAGGGTTCCTCAACAGTACTTTTTGGTAAAGTTGGCACATGCTAACATTTACGAACTTGACGAGTTGATTGACAGACTCCTTCCCCATGGTACTTCCATGGTAAGGTGCTTGACGGATCCTCGTGTTAGTGGTAATACTGTGGTGGTGGTGTGTGCAGGTTGTGTGTCCGTGTGTGTCGGAGAGGAGAGGGTTAAAGCTCTTATCTCGATGCAGCAGAAGACATTCCACTATGAGGCCACAGTTTGCTAGTTTCCTGCCTTCTGCCCATTGCCCTATTTTTACCCCATCTTTACCCTCGTACCCTCCACAGCTTTTTCCTCCACACACACAAGCACTTCCTGCTATTCACACACGGCTACTGTGTTGTTTTAAAGGGTTATAACCCGTGCCAAAGCAACGGCACCTTCACCGCGCCAGAGGAAATGTTGTGTGTACGGAATCGCTCTTTGAAATGACATGTACGATTGATTTTGATGTGTACAGTATCGTGTTCAGAGCCTTCGCTACTGTAAACTAACCTGACAAACCAATCTGCCCTTTGAAATGAAACATCCCTTTACAACACGCTTCTGAAAAAACCTGAGAGCGTCATATGCCAGAAACATCATTTTCTTACTGAGTGACCAAACAAAACCAAAATAATAACATATTCACAATCATATTTTGGCATGAAAACTGATGAAGCACCATCGAGAGTCCAACAATGATTCATTGCAGTGAATCAAACACTGAGTGAATCATTACACTGAGTTTAGACTCTGATTCAACGATTCATTCAAATGTATATATAAATGAAGTGTGAGTTTTACAGTGTTTTCCTTGCATGAAACATTTTAAATAAATAATAATAAATATGAATAGCTGATTTTTTATTATAAATATTTATTATAAATAAAATAAAAAAAGTATATTCATTTAATATATCTAGAATTAGCTTTTATTTTTATATTTTATAGTTTTTGTTATATATGCTTTTGACAGTTTTTATATTTTTATTTAGCTTTATTGTATGGTTATTTCAGTTTTACCATTTTATGACGACAAACTTTAAGTCAAGTCAAGCTTATTTATATAGCACTTTTAACAATGTAGATTGTT
>CM042250.1:52816365-52861365 GCA_023566225.1 Romanogobio albipinnatus
AACTAAACCAGCGAATCAAATTAAAATCAAGACAAAGGATTTAACTCACTAAGACCAACATATCCAAAATTATGAATAGGCCTGAGAAAAAAGATGATTAAATGCAGATAGAGAAGAAATCAACCTGACAGATTGAGGTAGTAAAATACACAGCTTAAAGAGCACACAGCAAACAAACACATCTCTGTGAATGCCTCAAATATTGCTCAAATACAGCAATGCTCATCACAAAACACTAATATATATATATATATATATATATGATTTCTGAAGGGTTATGTGACACTGAAGACTGGAGTAATGACGATGAAAATTCAGATTTGCATCACAGAAATAAATTATATTTTAAAGTGTATTAAAATAGAAAAACATTATTTTAAATTGTAATATTATTTCACAATATTGCAGCTTTTTTCTGCATTTTGATCAAATAAATGGAGGCTTGATGATCATAAGAGACTTCTTTCAAAAACATTAAAAATATTAATGTTTCCAAACTTTTGATCAGTACTATATGTATGTGTATAAATAAATAAATATTATATATATAACCTTTTAATTTGTATACATATATATATTTATATTTAAATAAATAAATATATAGTTTTATAAATAATAAATATTTTTAATTAGTACCTATGATTGTAATATGGTATTACTATAATTATATATATATATACATATATATATAAATAATTAGAGTAATACCATTGTACCATATATTAATTATTTATTTTATTTATATTTATATTTATTTTATTTTTATATATATATATATATATATATATATATATATATATATATATATATATATATATATATATATATATATATATATATATATATATATATATATATATTAGGGCTGTAACAATTTGACCAAAAATAAAAACCTCGATTAATTGAACAGTTGACCTCGATTACGATTAATGAACGATTATTTTGCTTTTTTTTGCCCTAAAGGTGGATTTTTTTTTTTCTAATGAAAAAGTGCATTTGTTTGTGATTTTAAAATACTTGAAGGAAACGGTTCACTTTCAGCAGTTATTGTCTATGGAGCAGATTTCTGTTTGTTGTACATCAGATACAGATAAATTAACACTGTAGGCCTACATTACATTTATTTGAATGCATTAATGAGAGAGTGATTGTGTGTGTGAATTACTCTTACTGTCTCTATTCATTATGAAGCTGTGGTTTGTACTTACTTCAAAGGTATTAAAATAACGGTTGAGTTTCTAAGCTACTTTAGTGACTTTACTTTAGTCACAGGGCAGCGTTGATCCTGCGTTTCTGTGCTCCTCTGCGCGCGATCTTCACGTGATGTGCGAGCTTCTGTCTTGAGTGTTCGTTTGTCAATAAATCAGGCATTAGTTCAACATAATACACATCTGATGGTCGAAAATGGAAGCTTTAGCGTAAGTTCTGCCAGGAAGACTTAATTGTCATGTCACTTTAATTTTATCTATCCAATCACATGCTAAATACCTGGGTATAAAAGATCGGTACTTACACATGTCTGAGTTCGCAGATGCTGACGCTCCAATTCACCGCCATCCTCCCCACCACCTCCAAGTCAAATCCTTCCCTACATCCACCCCACCACCACCAGGATGGTCCCTTCCATACCTCACGGGGGGGTCGGCTGCGCCTCTGCCTTCGTCTTCAGGCAGGATATGCAGAGTCCGGACCCTCAGATTGCGAGCTACGGACGGGGCCTATGCCAATATACTTTATTGCTTGCTGGGTTGTTAATAAATGGATAATTGTCACAGTATTTATTCTCCCGAGTCTTTCTGGCAGAACTCGCTTTAATGTTCAAACTGACAGGGCTTAAACGACATACAAATGACAAAGCTTTGCGAGAACGCAGGTGAAAGAGGTCTGCCTTCAGGGCGCGCGCGTTGTCGCGTTTAAACGCATTTACTTGACAAACTTTACGAGCAAGAAAGTGAAAGCGGCTTCGGGGCTTGCGCGCGCCGTCTCTCTCTCTGTGTGTGTGTGTGTGTGTGTGTGTCAGCGCGTAGGCTATAAGAACAGCAATTAACTGACCTGTATAAACTGTGTAAAACATGCAGTTACTATAGTGATTCTGGGTATCTATAAACACAGATAACCTCCTGCATCTCTGTGTGCCTGCAAACTGCACTTGATGTGACTGACGGGGCGGAGTCACGTGAAAACCGAAATAACCGACATGGGAAAAATACGTCGGTTAGAGGTTCTGAATGTCGGTTTCGGTTATTTTTCGATTAATCGTACAGCCCTAATATATATATATATATATATATATATATATATATATATATATATAGTAATACCATTGTACATTTAAAAAGTCATAAAATTAAAAATAAAATTAATAATAAAATAATTACTAGCACATATTCAAAAACAGACCATATCATAAAAACACAGTGGTACATGCACAGAACCATGGCACTACTTTGGTACATGCACAAAAAACAATGTAATATTAGCAAAAACTGTGCGCTTAAGCTCAATAGTGTGTGTGTGTGTGTGTGTGTGTGTGTGTGTGTGTGGTCAGTGGCAGTCGTGGCAGAATGTGGTTTGACTCTGAGAGTTTGTGCAGGTCACAGTGAAGGACGCAGACTGATGAACAGATTGTGTATTGTGTAAGCCAGTGTAATCAAGGCATCATATCTGACTGCATATCATATTACAGTAATGCTGAAATGCATCCGGGGCTGCTGGAGACACTCCTCAGCACTATATGTTGTAAAACATGTGTTGTTCATTAAAGCGAGAACATTTAAACCTGACGCACACTGATCAAAAACAACACATAACATGTCACAGAACACCCAAATATGTTTAGTCTGCAGGCGGCGACTCACGGTTGTTTACCTGTCGAGAGAAGAGGACAAAGGCGGACTTTGGGTTAAGCAAACACGTGTAAAGTTGAAGGTCGTGACCCGCACACATCTCGTGGATCAGCAGAGGTAGCGCTGTCACTCTGTTGTGACGGGTCCGGCCCAAAACCTCCAAACATCACGGCTTCAAAGTGGGATAAAACCAAGACATGTCGCTGGCATCTTGCTTTGGTTTCCTCCCAGAAGGTAATCGGATTCAGACCGGCGAAATAAATCAAATTTGCGGTTGCCGAAAACAATAAAATCAGACGGTGGCTCGCTTTGGGTTCCGTGTAATTAATCGACTTAATACAACAGAACGTGTAAATTCACTAAACGATTTAGCCGGAATTATCGAGGCTAATCACAGAGGATTACTACAGTAACTCAATGCATCTGAAGCGACTGCCAGCGCTGGTGTGTGTTCACTGCACAGTCCCAGAAGAGTCCATCTGAAGTTCACAGAAAGCTGAACGCGTGTAGTCGGGTTTGCCTCTGGATATACTGTAATACTGAGTGATATCATGGCCTCTGGATATAAACAACTGAGCTACAGTGTGTGTGTGTGTGTGTGTGTGTGTGTGTGTGTGTGTGTGTGTGTGTGTGTGTGTGTGTGTGTGTGTGTGTGTGTGTGTGTGGTTTGAAACAGACACTACAATGTTTGTTCTGCTTTCAGCCTCTTATTTAAGTGTGCAAGTGTCATTCTGAACATCGAAAGTGAACAAACTCCATGCATATACTCTACAACAAATGTTGCAATATGTCGCTAAAAGTGGTTCTTTGGCTCGTAATCATAGGGGAACCACTTTAAGTGCTGTATAGCACCAAATCTTGGTGGTTCAGAGGATCTTCAGCGGTTCTTCAGCGGTTCTTCAGCGGTTCTTTGGGATGACTGAGGTGCTATATAGCACCGCTACTGTATACAGAACCTGTTAAGCCCCTGTATGGTTCTTCAGCGGTTCTTTGGGATGACTGAGGTGCTATATAGCACCGCTACTGTATACAGAACCTGTTAAGCCCCTGTATGGTTCTTCAGCGGTTCTTTGGGATGACTGAGGTGCTATATAGCACCGCTACCGTATACAGAACCTGTTAAGCCCCTTTATGGTTCTTCAGCGGTTCTTTGGGATGACTGAGGTGCTATATAGCATCGCTACTGTATACAGAACCTGTTAAGCCCCTGTATGGTTCTTCAGCGGTTCTTTGGGGTGGTTAAGGTGCTATATAGCATCACAAAGGGGCTTAAAAGGTTCCTTACAAGCCAAAGAATCACTGTTGGTGCTGTTTAGCACCATTTTTGATGAAGAAATAAAATGTGATATGGCACCTCTTATGGGTTCTACATAGCACCATTTGACAAAGATGCTGTAGAGCACCTTTAAAGATACGTGCTATATAGCAACAAAAGCACCATTTTCCTTTAGGAAAAAGAAGTAAACTTCAAGTTCATGTTATTAAGTATACTTAAGTATGCTTTATGTAGTACACTCTAAAAAATGTTTGGTTAAAAATAACCCAAGTTGGGTTGAAAATGGACTAACCCAGTGATTGGGTTGCTTTAAGCAAACATTTAACCCAACCGCTGGGTTAAAACAACCCAAATGCTGGGTTAGTCCATTTTCAACCCAACTTGGGTTATTTTGAACCCAGCATTTTTAGAGTGTGTGCATTTAACATCTCCCAAAAGTAGATCTTTTTACGCAAAATTTGATTAAAAAATTCTAAACACTGTTTTGTGCCAGAGATGGTGCATGCATATGCATATTACTGCAGGCATGCCATTCGCTATATGCATCACATGCACTATATAAATGATAATCTTGCATAATGCAACAGCACGTGTTCATTTCCAAACCCGCCAGCGCTTCTACAGGTGGCAGCCGTTGTACGTCTTAATAAAGGCTAATCTACGAAAATCTTATTTAAGTGTGTAAGTGTCATTCTGAACATCTAATGTGATCAAACTGCTGTCCTAACACTTCTTCTGGGCAGACTTCACTCTCTGGTAGACGTTACAGCATTTCCTAAAATGTGCAGCATACAACGCAATGCAGTGCAAACAGGAAGTGATGTGCGTTTAACATCTCTGTAAGAACTCCCGAACTTCTGCACAAATGTGACCCCTAAAATGCAAAATATAGTTCTTTTTATTTCTGAGATGCATATGCATGCCACATGCTACATGCATCACATGCAGAGTGATCATTGAGCATTAATGCAACAGCATGTGTTCAGTTCAAACCCGGCCAATGGCTCTACAGGTGGCAGCAGTTGTACGTCTTAATAAAGGCTAATCTTAGCAACAGAAAAAACAGTGAGTGAGCGAAACAGAAAGAAAGAGGGCAGAGGTCGGTGCTCTATTAAAGCTCATTTCACCACGCCAGCGTCAGCCCTGCACTCTAGACTTTCACTCGGGCTCGTAAACGTCTGGCTGCAGACCGGCCATATTTAGACAGGTTTTACGCAAACCTTTCTCCCTCCCACCACGAAGCCTTCGAAAGAACAAGAGACGCCTGCTGAGCTCAAGCACATTAACACTGACACAAGCTCAGCGCAGGGATACTGCTTACTTTCATAAGAAAACACCAAAAAAGTCACTTTGGTTGTACCTCATAGTTCATAAATATTCATACTGCAATATATTTTTTAATTTCATAATTAATTATGCATAATTGTAACCAAATGTGAAGCCTTTTTGGCATTATAAGTGTCACTTTCACTGCTAAAGTGAACATATATATATATACACTCTAAAAATAAAATGTTCTATATGGCACTAAAAATGGTTCTTGGGGAATCATAGGGGAACCTATATAGCACCAATTTTGGTGCTTCAGTGGTTCTTCAGCGGTTCTTCAGAGGTGCTATATAGCACCTTAGTCAAAGAACCGGTGAAGAATCTCTGAAGAACCGCTGAAGAACCACTGAAGCACCAAAATTGGTGCTATATAGCTCTTAAAAAGGTTCCCCTATGATTACGAGCCAAGAACCATTTTTGGTGCCATATAGAACCGTTTTTTTTTGGGGCGTTTTTTTTCGAGTGTAGGGGAACCTTTTTTAGTGCTATATAGCACCAATTTTGGTTCTTCAGCGGTTCTTCAGAGGTGCTATATAGCACCTTAGTCAAAGAACCGGTGAAGAATCTCTGAAGAACCTCTGAAGAACCACTGAAGCACCAAATTGGTGCTATATAACACTTAAAAAGGTTCCCCTATGATTACGAGCCAAGAACCATTTTTGGTGCCATATAGAACCGTTTTTTTTTTTTTGGCGTTTTTTTTAGAGTGTAGGGGAACCTTTTTTAGTGCTATATAGCACCAATTTTGGTGCTTCAGTGGTTCTTTAGAGGTGCTATATAGCACCTTAGTCAAAGAACCGGTGAAGAACCTCTGAAGAACCTCTGAAGAACCACTGAAGCACCAAATTGGTGCTATATAGCACTAAAAAAGGTTCCCCTATGATTCCCCAAGAACCATTTTTGGTGCCATATAGAACCTTTTTTTTTAGAGTATACAGTACCCATCAAAAGTTTGGAAACATTCATATTTTTTATGTTTATGATCATCAAGCCTGCATTTATTCGATCAAAAATATTGTGAAATATTATTACAATTTAAAATAATGGTTTTCTATTTTAATACACTTTAAAATATAATTTATTTCTGTGATGCAAAATATATATTCTGACTATATAGCTATATATTCGGTATTTATTTACATTTATAAATACATGTGTATTTATTAATTATTATAATATATAGTATATTTGATATATATTTATTTTTAAAATGCTGGTTAAAATAACCCAAGTTGGGTTGAAAATGGACTAACCCAGCAATTGGGTTGTTTTAACCCAGCAGTTGGGTTAAATGTTTGCTGGGTTAGTTTTCAACACAACTTGGGTTGTTTTTAACCCAGCCTTTTTTAGAGTGTATATATATATATATATATATATATATATATATATATATATATATATATATATATATATATATTAAAGATTTTATATATTACATCCTTAAAATTAGAAAAAAAAGAAACGTTATATTTAATTTAGAAAAGAATCAAAATGTACTATAATAAGAGAACATATCATAACATATATATACTTAATATACATTTTTTTACTCACATTGGCAAATCATTTTCTTCGCTTAAAACAAGAAAAATCTCATTTTTGTTTTATTTTGAAAGTCTATTTGGAGTAGTAGGATATCAGGATAATAGAGTAAGGCTGTGTGGATAAACGGGGTTTCTCACGTTTGACTTTAACACACTTGGCCTGCACACGTGAAGATGCTCTGAATGAGATGATGAAGGACACAGATAGTGTGTGTAAATCAGGGTCACAGGAGTAATCTGTGAGTTTCAGCTGATGATGTTTGAGCACCAGCTGTTACACTTCTAATCCCACATTCTCTCCGTCATGACCGCTGTCTCTGCTCTTCTCTTTTACTTTATTGCATTCTGCATGTCCTTATCTCTCTCCATCTGTCCATTCTCACATTCGTGACGCTGTCTCTCTCTTTTACTGCTTTAGGAACCATCGATACACAAAAGGAGATGATTAGCACAATGTTCACGCTGATCTATCGCATGCAGTGGCAGTGACAGTGTTCTGTCAGACAGCCAGATGAGCACAACACATGAGTCACTAAAACATCTCATCTGATTTCAAATCACTTCTCAACCTCATTCGCCATCACAAATAACACACTTTGAGCGACTGGTTCTTGGATTTATGAAACAAATTGCATACTTTTTATCTATTTACTTTTACATTTTAAACAAACTTTTGTATTTAGACAGTAAAATATACGTAAAGTTGTACATAAAATGTATGATTTTTAATGCAACTTTTTATCTTATATATTATTAGCATTTTTATATACAATTACATACGTGTTTTATGTTATTTTCAATGCAAATTAAATTGATCCTATATATTATTTACATTTTTACAAAAAAAAATTGGTTTAACATTTTTTATTGCAAATTAAATTGATCCTATATATTATTTACATGTTTTGCATACATTTTTACACAATTTTGAATGCAATTAAAAATGTATCCTATTATTTACATTTTACACAAAATTGTACATGTTTTTTAATTCAATTTAAATTGATCCTATATATTATTTACATTTTTACACACAATTTTACAAACATTTTAATGCAACTTAAATTTATTCTATATATTATTTACATTTTTGGACACAATTTTACACAATTTTTAATGCAAATTTAAATTTATCCTATATATTATTTACAATTTTACACACAATTTTACAAAAAAATGTATGCAACTTAAATTTATTCTATATATTATTTACATTTTTACATACATTTTTTATATAACTTAAATTCATCCTATATATTATTTACATTTTTACATACATTTTTTATATAACTTAAATTTATCCTATACATTATTTACATACAATTTATAAATGTTTTAATGCAACTTAAATTTATCCTGTATATTATTTACATTTTTATACAATGTTTAATGCAACTTAGATTTATCCTATATATTATTGACATTTTTTGCACACAATTTTAATTTTTTTTATGCAACTTAAATTTATCCTATATATTATTTACATTTTACACAAAATGTTACATGTTTTTTAATTCAATTTAAATTTATCCTATATATTTTTTACATTTTACACAAAATGTTACATGTTTTTTAATTCAATTTAAATTTATCCTATATATTATTTACATTTTACACAAAATGTTACATGTTTTTTAATTCAATTTAAATTTATCCTATATATTATTTACATTTTACACAAAATGTTACATGTTTTTTAATTCAATTTAAATTGATCCTATATATTATTTACATTTTACACAAAATTGTACAACTTTTTTAATGCAACTTAAATTTATCCTATATATTATTTACATTTTTTGCACACAATTTTAATTTTTTTAATGCAACTTAAATTGATCCTATATATTATTTACATTTTACACAAAATTTTACAACTTTTTTAATGCAACTTAAATTTATCCTATATATTATTTACATTTTTTGCACACCATTTACATTTTTTAATGCAACTTAAATTTATCCTATATATTATTTAAATTTTTTGCACACAATTAAATTTTTTTTAATGCAACTTAAATCGATCCTATATATTATTTAAATTTTTACACTAAATTAAAAAAAATTGTAATGCAACTTAAATTGATCCTATATATTATTTACATTTTTGCACACAATTTTACAAATTTTTGAATGCAAGTTAAATCGATCCTATATATTATTTAAAATGGTACATACAATTTTTTTTACGTTTTTCAATGCAACCAAAATGTTTGAAATGCAATTGCATACAGTTTTTTACATGCAACTGAATACAACTTTGAATGCAACCTAAACGTGTCAGAAGCTGCTGATATGCTGCGATGCTTCCCAGCTCTCGCTGCACAAGAGCAGCGTGAACATCCAGCTGAACTTCTCCTTTTGAGCGCTCTACCGACGGGAGAAAGTCTTACGGGTTTGGAGCGACACGAGGGCGAGCACATGCTGACAGAACCTTGATTTCTGTGTGAACTCTCTCTTTAGCACAGATATTATTATGTGTTCTTTGTGTGCGTTTGCGGCACATGAAAGCTCTACCCCACGCATGCCCTCTGGGCTCTGGCACACATCCACTGTACTCCCTCAGCCTCTTTCTTCTCTTTCTCTCCATCGGAGCTTAAGCGCACAGCATCCACACAGTGTCGTTCTCCGGGTGAAAGACGGCAGCTTTTCAGACACTTTTGATGCCTGATTTACCACGGTACGGCAGACTAAAACATTCCATACACAAAAACAGAGAGAGCAGCATCATAACACACCCTACTATCTGTAAAACAGCCACTCGGGGACGGGTTATCTGTGCCTGTCCAACGCTTTACACACAATACACTGGTATGGTAACACTAGATGGTGTGGAAATCAGTGCCAGCCATCTCATTTGAATCACTGTGTCTATTGTACGCAAACACAGACTGTCTTTTGCATGTATTTAAAGTGTTGGACATCATATAACATGAAGACTCTACTGTTTGTACAAGCAAAACATTGGTGCATTCAAATCACTGAATAAAGCACTAAACAGCATCCGCCCAAACGCAGTCGCATTCAAACGCTCGTATTCTGCTCAGGAAATGCCAACAAACATGCATGCACACTTGAGTCAAAGGGTTCTGGTAATCTAGGATTATAATCTGCATAATTTTGCGGGTGCATTTTATCCGTCCGGCCAGAACGCTTGTGTGCCGAGAGTGAATTTGGGCTGATGTGTTTTTGCAAAAGCTTGAGCTGATTTGACAGGACAAGTACACAGGAAAGCTATTACTGCGGCTGGGGCGAAGAGAACACACTCAACGGCTACATTCGCAGATGGCTTTTTTCCTTCAATGACTTCCTCTCGCTCTCTTCTCGTTTTAATTTCACCTCGAGCTGCACGAGACTCTTCATCTCACGCAGTGTTCGTTTGAGGATGTGAGCTCACGCCACTGCGACGACTCTGGACGAAGCATCTGAGGCCGCGGCGAGGTGAAATTAGATCATATTTAGGAAACTGCATGTGACTATACATTAACCACATCAGCAGCATGATCTCATTCATACTCAGAATGCTGTGTGTATGCATGGAGCACATGATCATGTCTGTGTTTGGGTACACACTTAAAGTTTCACCCCTGTGGTGAGAATCAAGCGTTTAATGGTGTTTAAATGTCTATGTGGTGTTTCTAATATGAGCACGTTCACCAGTTAACATCAATGCGGAGTGTTTTCTCCCTAACACCGCAGTGAACCAAAGACACAAACACCCGTTTCCTGCCGACACAAACGTGACCAATCAAAATCAAACACTGGGTTACATTTTTGATTACATTTTTAACCCAACGGTTGGGTTTGTCCATATTTGACCCAACTATTTGACCCAAATTTGGGTTGAAACAACCCAGCAGTTTTTAGAGTGTAATGCTGAGTTGTTTCAACCCAAAGTTGGGTCAAATATGGACAAACTCAAACATTGGGATAGATTTTTAACCCAACGGTTGGGTTTGTCCATATTTGACCCAACTATTTGACCCAAAATTGGGTTGAAACCCCAGCATTTTTAGGGTGTAATGCTGAGTTGTTTCAACCCAAAGTTGGGTCAAATATGGACAAACTCAAACACAGTGTTACACTTTTAATCAAATTTTTAACCCAATGGTTGGGTTTGTCCAAAGTTGGGTCAAATATGGACAAACTCAAACACTGGTTTACATTTTTTAATTAAATTTTTAATCCAACGGTTGGGTTTGTCCATATTTGACCCAACTATTTGACCCAAATTTGGGTTGAAACAACCCAGCAGTTTTTAGAGTGTAATGCTGAGTTGTTTCAACCCAAAGTTGGGTCAAATATGGACAAACCCAAACATTGGGTTACATTTTTAATAAAATTTTTAACCAAACAGTTGGGTTTGTCCAAAGTTGGGTCAAATATGGACAAACTCAAACACTGGGTTACATTTTTTAATAAAATTTTTAACCCAACGGTTGGGTTTGTCCATATTTGACCCAACTATTTGACCCAAATTTGGGTTGAAACAACCCAGCAGTTTTTAGAGTGTAATGCTGAGTTGTTTCAACCCAAAGTTGGGTCAAATATGGACAAACTCAAACATTGGGATAGATTTTTAACCCAACAGTTGGGTTTGTCCATATTTGACCCAACTATTTGACCCAAAATTGGGTTGAAACCCCAGCATTTTTAGGGTGTAATGCTGAGTTGTATCAATCCAAAGTTGGGTCAAATATGGACAAACTCAAACACTGGGTTACATTTTTTAATTAAAATTTTAACCCAACGGTTGGGTTTGTCCATATTTGACCCAACTATTTGACCCAAATTTGGTTTGAAACAACCAAACATTTTTTAGGGTGTAATGCTGAGTTGTTTCAACCCAAAGTTGGGTCAAATATGGACAAAATCAAACACTGGGTTACATTTTTAATCAAATTTTTAACCCAACAGTTGGGTTTGTCCAAAGTTGGGTCAAATATGGACAAACTCAAACACAGTGTTACATTTTTAATCAAATTTTTAACCCAATGGTTGGGTTTGTCCAAAGTTGGGTCAAATATGGACAAACTCAAACACTGGGTTACATTTTTTTATTAAATTTTTAATCCAACGGTTGGGTTTGTCCATATTTGACCCAACTATTTGACCCAAATATGGTTTGAAACAACCCAGCAGTTTTTAGGGTGTAATGCTGAGTTGTTTCAACCCAAAGTTGGGTCAAATATGGACAAAATCAAACACTGGGTTACATTTTTAATCAAATTTTTAACCCAACAGTTGGGTTTGTCCAAAGTTGGGTCAAATATGGACAAACTCAAACACAGTGTTACATTTTTAATCAAATTTTTAACCCAATGGTTGGGTTTGTCCAAAGTTGGGTCAAATATGGACAAACTCAAACACTGGGTTACATTTTTTTATTAAAATTTTAACCCAACGGTTGGGTTTGTCCATATTTGACCCAACTATTTGACCCAAATTTGGTTTGAAACAACCCAGCAGTTTTTAGGGTGTAATGCTGAGTTGTTTCAACCCAAAGTTGGGTCAAATATGGACAAACTCAAACACTGGGTTACATTTTTTTATTAAATTTTTAATCCAACGGTTGGGTTTGTCCATATTTGACCCAACTATTTGACCCAAATTTGGTTTGAAACAACCCAACATTTTTTAGGGTGTAATGCTGAGTTGTTTCAACCCAAAGTTGGGTCAAATATGGACAAACCCAAACATTGGGATACATTTTTTAATGACATTTTTAACCCAACGGTTGGGTTTGTCCATATTTGACTCAAAGTTGACCCAGCAGTTTTGAGAGTGTAAGGATGCTGATGTTTAGAAGGCTGTCTGACTCTGAGATGGCCAATGGGAACATGGCTTGTGTGACATGAGCAACACATTATTAGCTGTCTGATAACATAGTCAAGCAAAAGGCTAATCATATCAGTTAACATAGAGTGATACATAAAACACATTCATATTCTAATACATGGACTTGTACACTCAAGAAATGCTGGATTAAAAACAACCCAAGTTGGGTTAAATATGGACAAAATTACACACTATACTTGCCATTGTGTAGTGTTTAGTTGATGAGTGGATCAGGTAATCCTAGCCGGTGCGTGTGAGTGGAGGCGGGGCTAATTTGCATATTCATGAACCCACGCATACTAAATGAAGCAAGGGTGTTGAGTTACATTCAAGCTATTTCAAGTTATTTTCACAATAAAAACATTTAAATATGTCATTTTGATGATTTTGAAGGATACAATTATTGACTGCAAGGGTACTTTATATATCAATGTACTGACTTTTAAGTATGAACAACTTTAGAGACACAAAAGTTTAGAGTTTTTTATTTATTATTAGTAAATGATACAACTTTGTCAGAGAAAGACATTTACTGTGACTTATAATAAAATGTAAGTCACTTACACTCTGAATTGAATTATCTTCAAAGCTGAAATATACTATAAGTGAAACATTGCCATTGTTAAAGCTTTTATCGTTATAATTAAGCCAAATTCATTAAATAAACATGACGCTGCAATAAGAATTAGCTAACATGAGCATTTATTAATGTTCGTTAATAAAAATACAATTGTTTATGTTAGTTACTAGTTTTATTTAATGTTGAAATGAACATTAACTAACATTATTAAATGCATTGTTCATTGTCAGTCCATGTTAACTAATGAAACTAATGTTTTACCAAAACGGTTCATTCAACAACACATTTAACTTATGAATTCAATATGCTACAATATTGTACATGTGAACGTTTGTACATCTCTAAAGTTGCAACAGCATCCATATGCTGATATTGCACCTATACGTGCCATATGAATGCCTATGAATATTAATGAGATGACGTAATAGGCATTAAAAGCTGGAACAGACCACGTTCTCCAGACTCGAGGGGGGGTCACAGAAACAAAGCTTCAGAATTTGACAACGGACCGCTTCAGGAAGAGCTGAAGAGCGAGTGGGCCGCTCCGGCCTCTTAAAATTCCTGAGGTCTATCTGAAAACAGAGATATGGCCATCGTGTTCTTGTTTTTAGAACAAGGCCTCTGTTTTTCCCTGACTTGGCTCTTTCCATTCACTCGTGGTACGCAGGGCCTCTGCGTGGCTAAAAAGGGTCCGTGTTTATTTGCACATGTCTGTCATGCGATTTTCTCATGTTAAGATGAGGCATTTGCACGAATGCTACGATATGACCCACACCGGGCTGCTCGTTTTAACCAGATAATCAGCAAAATACATTATATTTACTCAAGTTGCGAGTTGATTGAAATTGATAAGATGGAAAAAACTGAAAAATGTCAAATAAAATCTAAATTCTGCAGAACGGTGTTGTTTAAATGCAAGTTAAATGCCAAAAAACAGCGTACTTTATAATTACGCCGGCAACGCCGAGGTCATGGGTTCGATTCCCAGGGAATTATGCATCGTTAGGACAACAAAATAAATACTTTACCCCATATATTTTGATTTCATTTGTATATGTTTGTTATTTTGTATATGCTATTGCTTGTAATTTGATTATTTGTTCTCATTGTATTTCTGTGAGATATATATATAAATGAGGGTTTGTGACAGTATTCTATATCCAATGTAAATTGGTGGTGGTTGAGGAGATTCCCCCTTCTGTATGTAAAGCGCTTTGAGTGCCTAGAAAAGCGCTATATAAATGTAACAAATTAAATTAATTATAAGTAAATTATATCATGTGCACATTAAAACCATACAAACTGTAGAGCGTGATGCCGGCAACGCCGAGGTCATGGGTTCGATTCCCAGGGAATGCATGAACTGAATGCAATGAAAACATCTGACAAATGAATAAATGTAAATTATGCATCGTTAGGACAGCAAAATAAATACTTTACCCCATATAATGTGCACAATAAAACCAGAATCGTGCATTAAATAAATAGAATCCATTTTAATTTCGTGTAGAATATCGAGGGACATTTCACCCGAAAATGTAAATTATGTCATCATTTACTCCAAAAGAAATATCTGTGGGTTTTGTTGTTATTGTGTCCGTACAGTGCAAGTCAATGGGCTCCAGTGTTGTTCGGTTCCCAACGTCCTTCAGAATATCTGCTTTTGCAGAAAAAAAAGTATTGAGTTAATTTTATTACTGACTGTCTTTAATCATATTTTAAATGTATATGAGTTAGGCGAGTAGTTTTTGGTGTTATAGCCTTATTTTTTAAGGTAACATGGATCAAAACAACTAAAACAATAACTAGGCCAATTTTATAAGACAGAAAATACTGAAAAATATCAAATCAATTCTGAATTCTGCAGAACGGTGTTGTTTAAATGCAAGTTAAATGCCAAAAAAACAGCTAACTTTATAATTACGCCGGCAACGCCGAGGTCATGGGTTCGATTCCCAGGGAATGCATGAACTGAATGCAATGAAAATATCTGACAAATGAATAAATGTAAATGATGACTACAGTGGAAGTCAATGGGCTCCAGTGTTGTTCGGTTCCCAACGTCCTTCAGAATATCTGCTTTTGCAGAAAAAAAAGTCTTGAGTTTATTTAATTACTGACTGTCTTTAATATTTAAAATGTATGAGTTTTTGGTGTTATAGCCTTATTTTTTAAGGTTACATGGAGCAAAAACAACAAAAACAATAACTAGGCCTGTTTTATTTTATTCATTTATTACTTTTTTACAGCAAAATAAATGATATTTACCCGAGTTGTGAATTTTCAGTCTTGACTGAAATTGATAAGACAGAAAATACAGAAAATATCACATAAATGTTCTTTAAAGGCAAGTTAAATGCCAAAAAACAGCTAACTTTATAATTACGCCGGCAACGGCGAGGTCATGGGTTCGATTCCCAAGGAATGCATGAACTGAATGCAATGAAAACATCTGACAAATGCATAATAAATTATGCACCGTTAGGACAACAAAATAAATACTTCACCCCATATATGTTGGTGCCGACGTCAAAATTATGCAAAAATATGCCAGGAAAAAAGCCCTAGACTATATTAAATACCAGGGAATGCATGAGCTGATAAAGTGTGTATCTTGAATGCAATGAGAGTCGCTTTGGATAAAAGTGTGTAAATGTAAATGTGCAATGAATTATCGTCCAGCAAGAGCATGCATGCTACTCCGGTTAATCATTTAAGCACATATTTACTTACTTTTGTACAATAAACAGTTGTAAAGTCTGAGTCACGAAGCAAAACTGCAGTAGGAAACGCTGGTTTATGCATCACTATAAATAAACCTTTTTTTGCTTAAACACGCTTTTTTCCGCAGGCTTGCTTCATAGTTTCCAGCAAAAATCTGGCAGTGGGAAAGGCAGAGCCTCATTAAGAGTTTATAACCCAACCACAATATCAATAGCATGGATAAAAAAAGGGACAGAAAGATTACAGTAAGACCCGGCTCACCGCGGCGAACGGCTCGTGCCTTTGAAATGTCAAGAGGAAGGAGGAGGTGAACCCATCACCAAACTCATTTAAACACTCGCCGCAATACAAATATTCAGCTGCACTTTCGCCCCGCAGGTATATTTAAAACATAAACGCTGTACGTCTCTCTCTTTCTGTGCATTTCAGAGTATCAAACGACCGGTGCGACGAGCTCCACATGCGAGCTTAGCCAGGCAAAAATATCCCGAAAACAGGAGCCATTCCGATAATCTGTGACTTTACGCGGCGTCTCACGCCTCCCCCTCCCTTTCCTAATCTCGAGCGACAGCAGGCGAGCAAATTAGGAGCTTTCAAAACGAATGCCTGCAAAAAATAATTAAGAAAATATTTTTACAACAGAGTTGGTCGCAGGAATCAGAAAAACGCTGAAGCGTCGGCTGGCTTTGCTGATTAGCCGTCTTTAAAATCGGATGCTCAGAGTCTGCCAGGACGAGGAGGACCCGGTTGAGACCAGCTGCGATGCCATTTTCACTTGGCACCTCGAATTTGAAGTTTACCCTCCGCCGCAACCGCGTCTGGAAAAACAAACAGTTTATCTGGTTCTCAGCACGGGTCAGAGGAAACTCACAGGGGTTTTTACGCCGCAAGTCCCCGCTGATAATTGCCAACAGCGACTGCGGTCCTGCACTTACAGAAACTAGTGGCTGATGCTAACTAGTATTTGGGTGAGAGTTTAAAGCTGAGATGTAATAAAAACCTGCAGTTGTTCTCGAGCCTCCCTCCAGATCTGCAGCCAATTAGAAGAACTAAACGCTTACAAATCAAACGCACACAGCTCTGTTCACACTAGTCATGGCTCTCGCAGCCCCGGGGCTCTTATCCTCAGGCAGGCGTTGCTTTAATCTACCAGCCCAAAACCATACGGCCCACAGGAGAGGGAATCACAAAGCAAATCTCAATGGTTTCTCCTAGATTACAGAGACTTATTGTGCTTTTTTTCTTTTGCTTAGATGAGATTGCGAGCGCGTAAGATCTCAAAAATGTCTTTCTAGCGCACTTCACTTGTTTCAAAGCTTCACAATCATTTCTGCCAAACTTCATCAATAATGAAATTATTCTGATTAAGCAGCTCCGCAGAAGACAAGTCATTATTCTGCTCAATTTAGTGCTTTTGCCCTGATTAAGGCCGCATTTACACTGCAGGTCTTGATGCGCAATTCCGATTTGGTGACTATATCCGATTTTTTGACGACCCGCTTACATCAAGCGTACACTGACCCGGAAAAGGAAGTAAAACGGCCGATATGCAATGGATGCATACGATATGATTATTCAATGTTTTGCTTTCCACACTATCTGTAAAGGTCAGCAGAACATTGCTCTCGTAAGGCGGAGAAAAAAGAGGAGAGCCATTAGTGCCACCTGAGTTGACGTCATTCGCCTCCGTCCCTTTTTCAATGACGTACGACTCGCATTTACTGGGGAATGTCCGGATTTATTACCACATATGAGTGAGGCCTGAATCCGATCGGAGGATATACACGTCATATCCGATCTCTGCCACATGAGATGGAAAAATCGGAATTGGGTCACTTGAACCATGCAGTGTAAATGGGGCGTAAGAGTGCATGTGAAATCAAATATCTCTCATGAAATTCAGCGATATACACTTATTGATGACAAACTTTAAAGGTGAAGTGTATCCAGACAGGTTTCCCTGAACACGCCCCCTGTCTGCCATTGGCCAAGCACAACATTTAGCCCTGCCCCCAAACTCACCCCATTGGTTGAGTCAGTGTCACTGTACCAGACCTGCTAAAACAAACTCTGAGAACGTATTTTAACATAACCTTCACCTTTAATAATTAAAAAATACATTTTTATTTATTTATTTTTAGTACTGTCAAATCGATTAATCATGATGAATCGCATCTAACATAAAAGTTTATAGTGTGTGTATGTATATATATATATATATATATATATATATATATATATATATATATATATATATATATATATATTAGTGCTGTCAAATCGATTAATCATGATGAATCGCATCTAACATAAAAGTTTATAGTCTGTGTATGTATGTATATATATATATATATATATATATATATATATATATATATATATATATATCCAGACAGGTTATATATATATATATATATATATATATATATATATATATATATATATATATATATTAGTGCTGTCAAATCGATTAATCATGATTAATCGCATCTAACATAAAAGTTTATAGTGTGTGTATGTATGTATATATATATATATATATATATATATATCCAGACAGGTTTATATATATATATATATATATATATATATATATATATATATATATATATATATATATATTAGTGCTGTCAAATCGATTAATCATGATTAATCGCATCTAACATAAAAGTTTATAGTGTGTGTATGTATGTATATATATATATATATATATATATATATATATATATATATCCAGACAGGTTTATATATATATATATATATATATATATATATATATATATATATATATATATATATATATATATATATATATATATATATTAGTGCTGTCAAATCGATTAATCATGATGAATCGCATCTAACATAAAAGTTTATAGTGTGTGTATGTATATATATATATATTAGTGCTGTCAAATCGATTAATCATGATTAATCACATCTAACATAAAAGTTTATAGTCTGTGTATGTATGTATATATATATATATATATATATATATATATATATATATATATATATATATATATATATATATATATATCCAGACAGGTTTATATATATATATATATATATATATATATATATATATATATATATATATATATATTAGTGCTGTCAAATCGATTAATCATGATTAATCGCATCTAACATAAAAGTTTATAGTGTGTGTATGTATGTATATATATATATATATATATATATATATATATATATATATATATATATATATATATATATATATATATATATATATATATATATATATATATATATATCCAGACAGGTTTATATATATATATAAAATAGATTAATATTGTCAAATCGATTAATCATGATTAATCACCTCTAACATAAAAGTTTATAGTCTGTGTGTATTAGTGCTGTCAAATCGATTAATCGTTATTAATCGCATCTAACATAAAAGTTTATAGTGTGTGTATGTATATATATATTAGTGCTGTGAAATCGATTAATCGCATGCAAAATAAAATTTATCATTTATTTGTTTGTATTATCAGGGCTCCAGACTGCAACTAAAACGGTCAAAAATATGAATTTGTGAGTGATATTCTTTTGCTGAGATCACCACTGGTGATATAAATTTACATGGTATATGATTAAAAACTGCTTGTCTTTTTACATGCATGTTCTGTGATGAGTACCCCCTCACATCAAGGGCCCTTTCATACACCGAACGTCCTTCAGAATATCAGCTTTTGTGTTTTGCACAAGAAAGAAATTCATACACGTTTAGAACGATGATTTGTTCTTATTTAAGGCAAGTAGTTTTTGGTGTTATAACCTTGTTAGATTAAAAACAATAACTAGGCCTATTTTGTCTTATTTATTTATTACTTTTTTTTTGTGGTGGGGACATTGAAATGTAAGTACAGAGTCCCTAAAGGGACAATATGATGGAAAAAATAATATTTCAATGCTTTTGCATTCTCTCGAAAATGTTTTGCATTCCCTCGAGAGAATGCAAAAGCATTGCTATATCATTTTCAATCGCATTTTATATTTTCTTCCAGCATCATGTCCCTTAAGTGCACACTCTAAAAGATGCTGGGTTAAAAACACCCCAAGTTGGGTTGAAAATGGACAAACCCAGCAATTGGGTTGTTTTAACCCAGCGGTTGGGTTAAATGTTTGCTTAAAACAACCCAGTTGCTGGATTTGTCCATTTTCAACTTGGGGTGTTTTTAACCCAGCAAAACATCTCAGTTGTGTTTTTCTGAGACATTAGAGTTTGATAAAGTGTGCAAACTAATTCACAATGAATTCAAATATTTCTCATCAAACAAACTGGCCAAGATCGAGTCACTCGTGTTCAGTTTAAAGCGCTAAACTCTTAACTATATTCTGGTTTATCCTCTAATTTTAGGAGAAATCTGCTAAAAGCTGAGCTGTGAAAGAGCAACCGCTGAGCAATAAAATGGGCTCATATTTACAGACACAACAAATCCAGAGCCTGTTTGTTCCTAATTCAATTTATTCCCTTATTAAATCTTTATAATTCATAGTGTCTGTGTTTCCAGCGGCGTTCCTCTGGCTCAGACCTCTCCTAAATGCTTCCTACCTTCCGCCGAATGAGTGAAACGACACCAAATTGCTTTTCCAACATGCAATGGGCTTGATAAAGACAGCCGTCAGTTCCTCTGCCATACTTTCTTTATGGTCTATGTGATTACGAAGTGCAACCCACACTCTCCTCCAATCTGTCACGCAGCCACAGACTCAGAGAGAGAGACGGGCCAGATTCCAGTGTCTTTGTGTCAAAGATTAGGAGCTGGAATGGAGAACTCACTGTTTGCTCTGGGACCGTACATCATCCCAACTACAACAACACACAACATTCCTCATCGGTTCACATCCCGCAGGACGTGTGTTTACTTCATCTCCTAAAAATAACCACAAAATGATCAACTAGTGACTTAACATACCAATTTACACACTGAATTAAACATGATGTTATTCACAAGTACGAGTCTAGATCTATAAAAGGACACGATGAGAAGCGTTTGAGCTCATTCTGAGATCCACCATGTTCAATGGCCACTTTTAAACACTCTTAAGGAGACAATAGAAGATGCGTTTTCTCCCAAATTGAATGCATTTCAGAGTGAAACCGGATATTTAACAAGAATTGATTGGATCGGGAATAGAGGGCACTGAGCACTAGAAAGGAGAAGGGGCGGGACTTGTGACATCAGCTGAAAGGGAACGTTGTTTGGGAGATTTGGCACATTTATCATTACTGAGGAAATTGAACAATTGTGCAAAATAAAGTCCATTTGAATTTTTATGTAGAATTTCGAGGGACATTTCACCCAAAACTACAAATATAAAAACATAAATATAAATGATGACATGTATAAATACATTTATTTATTTTATAATAAATAAATGTTTTAAAAATTTATGAAAATAAGAAATTGAATTTATTATACACACACACACACACACACACACACATATATATATATATGTTTATAATAAATACATTTATACAAAAATATTTTATATTATTTATATTATCATTTATTTATTTATTATATTATTTATATATTGTTAATTGTATAATAAATAAATGTTTTAAAAATTTATAAAAATAAGAAATTGAATTTATTATACACACACAGACACACACACACACACATATACTGTATATATATATATAAAAATAAATTTATTTATTATTGATTTATTATATTATTTATATATTGTTAATTTTATAATAAATAAATGTTTAAAAAAATTATAAAAATAAGAAATTGCATTATACACACACACACACACACACACGCACACACACACATATATATATATGTTTATAATAAATACATTTATACAAAAATATTTTATATTATCATTTATGTATTTATTATATTATTTATATATTGTTAATTTTTTATACACATACACATTCATATATTTATATGAAATACATTTATTTATTTTATAATAAATACATTTATTAAAAAATATATCATTTATATTATTATTTATTTATTGTATTATTTATATTTTATTTATTTTATAATAATAATTAATAAATACATTTATAAAGAATATATAAAATAAGAAATTGAATTTATTACACACACACACACACACACACACACATATATATGTTTATAATAAATACATTTATACAAAAATATTTTATATTATCATTTATGTATTTATTACATTATTTATATATTGTTAATTTTTTATACACATACACATTCATATATTTATATGAAATACATTTATTTATTTTATAATAAATACATTTATTAAAAAATATATATAATTTATATTATTATTTATTTATTGTATTATTTATATTTTATTTATTTTATAATAATAATAATTAATAAATACATTTATAAAGAATATATAAAAATAAGAAATTGAATTTATTATTATATTAAACAATACAGAAATACAGATTTTGCACACATTATTCAATACATTTGATATAAAGTGCACAATAAAACCAGAATCGTGCTTTAAATAAATAGAATCCATTTTCATTTCGTGTAGAATTTTGTGTAACATTTCACCCAGAAATATAAACTCTGTCCTCATTCACTCATTCCAAACCTGTGCGATATAAAAAGAAGCTATTCTGAGAAATATCTGTGGGTTTTGTTGTTTTTATTGTCCGTACAGTGCAAGTCAATGGGCTCCAGTGTTGTTCGGTTCCCAAAGTCCTTCAGAATATCTGCTTTTGTGTTTAGCAGAAGAAAGAAAGTCATACACGTTCGGAATGACACGAGCCGGAGTAAATGATGATGTACTTTTATTGTTGGGTGAATTATCCCTTTAACCCAGTCTCCACTTGCTCTCAGCCTCGATTGAATCAAATGTCTTAGTAGGACGGTTTACAGTTAAAAAGGCAGTTTAAAGGCCTTGAAGACACTCAAAAGGCGTTCAGCCCTGGTTTAGACTTATGAAACGATCAAGAGATGCATTGTTTAGCAGAAGAACCTGAAGAGAAAGCATGTGATGAGAGTCAGACACGAATGAAGAGAGACAGTCACAGGTCGAGAGGCAACACGCGCTCAACTAACCCGTCCTGTTAATTACACTGGAAACGTTCAGGGCCGTGATGCTCACTAAAGTGTGTTTCTATTCTACACACCGGCCGAAGCGTGGCTTTCTGACGGACGAGTATGAGAAACGCTGGAGGAGTGTGTTCTCGCTCTGCTGTCCGTCTCACACACGTGACTCTGATACAACCGGACCGATGGCAACACATTTTTTGAGCATAGATGTGAACGGGAATGGTTGTAGATCATGGAATACAGTCCTAAGACTGGTCTCGCACCCGCCCGATTACTGCAGAAATGAAAGATCTTCAAAAAATGTAAACCAAAATAATCTGAACTCTCAAACGGACAGAAACTCAAAGCCATATCAAACCCTCCGGTCCTGTTCAAGTGTCAGTCAAAAAACACCACATTTTTATTTCATATTTTGTCTTTTTAGGGGATTTTACCGAAACTAAAAATATAAAAACATAAATGATGAAATGTATAAATACATATATTTATTTCATACACTCTAAAAAAAGCTGGGTCCCTCAAAATGGACTAACCCAGCAATTGGGTTGTTTTAACCCAGCGGTTGGGTTAAATGTTTGCTTAAAACAACCCAATTGCTGGGTTAGTCCATTTTCAACCCAACTTGGGTTATTTTTAACGCAGCATTTTTTAGAGTGTAATAAATAAATATGTCCAAAAATACTTGTATATTATTTATATATTATAATTTATTATACACACACACACACACACACATATATATATTTATAATAAATACATTTATAAAACATTTTATAAAAATGTATTATATTATTTATATATTATTAATTTTAAATTAATTAATTTTAAAGACATATCTAACCCTCTGGTCCTGTTCAAGTGTCAGTCAAAAACGACCACATTTTTATTTAATATTTTGCATTTTTAGGGGATTTTATAGTACTAAATTATATTTATGCAGTAGTTGTAATCCATTTATTCACTTTTTGAGGTTGAACTAAAACGGTCATAAAGTTTTGTCTCTTTTTGTAAAAACGACACTTGGCAGATTCTTGCTGAAGTGAGAAAATTGAACTTAAAAAAAGTTATAAAATGTATGAAAAATTATATGAAAAAATACAATTTTCAATTTTTATATGAAATACATATTTTCCAAAACATAAAAAAATAAAGCCATTCATCTAAACAAGTCGTGTTCCAAATTTGAGGTTGATATCTCCAAAAATGAGCTTTCAGTAATATTTGGTTTGTGTGCAGTACCAAACACTTCCACTAGTGGAAATTCGTCTTCCGTTCATTTCCAATGCACTCATTTTTGACCACGAACAATAAAAGTGACTATTTTGTTCCAGAATTCACACAGCAAGTGCCAAAACCATTACGTAAAAAGAATTTCATACCTTTAAAAAATGACTGAGCAGCACCAGAGGGCTAACCAAGTTGTGTGAATGGAGCCCAATAAAAGGTATGATGATCAAATGATGCATAATTTATGGTGATTACTAAAATATGTGATAGGATAAAAAGGCACGCCAAAGTTGCGCTCGTCTTCTCTATTGTGCCGTATATCCGAGTGAAGCGCTTCTCAAACAAGAACAAATGTAGGGGCGGGGCTTGATTCTGTCTGTGGGGAATTGATTGGATGGCTGTGGTTTGCTATTGGCCGAGTGACAGGTTGCCCCGCCCCCTCTTCATCAGAGAAGAGATGTCGCTGAGAGAGGGAGGGGGAGTTATTCTGATTCAAGATTACGAGGCACATGAATTTTTAAAAATAATGATGTGCACGGATAAATTATTCATGATAAATACTGCAATATTCCATTAAAAACAAGAGATGTCAATTTTGATTTCATGCAGGCTTTAAGTGGCCCTCAGGTGTCGGCTGCATGAGTGTGCAGTCCTGGGGACGGTCGGGTGGCTCTTCTCAGGGGCCCCGGGGCCTCGTGAAGCCAGCGGCTCTAGCACTGTTTGCTCAGGACATGCCACAGGACACTAAGACAACTGCTTGTGTTTGCCCAGCCTCTCTCTCCATACAGCTGCTGCATTCCTGCGCCCGCTCTGTTTGTTTATCTCATGTCCTCTAGTTTAACGTATGGATCAACCGTCAGAAATACACATTACACAACATCTGCACTCAGGTCTGGGACAGATTTCACCATAAAATCAATGAAGGGATTTTAGTATATATATTATAATATTTGATCATTAAATAATAAATAGTTAAATAATAAATACATGTTATATACGGTATATAAATAATAAAATGTTTTTATTAATGCAATAAAATATATATATAAGAAATAGTACGTACATTTCTAGTATCATATAAATACTACAACTTAATATATTATTTATTATATTATATGCTACAACAACTTAATGTATACTATTTACGTATATTACATTTATAAAATTAAATTTGATATATATATTATTGATGAAGTATTAAAACATATTGATTAATACATATTAAAATTAAATAAATACATACATTTATATAAATTTAAATGTATAAATATATATAGATGTATGTATTTATTACATTATAATATTAATATATACATATTTTATAATCATTTTTTAATATTTTTTGCATTTAATATATATAAATAATCATATATTATCATATATCATATATTATATATATATATATATATATATATTATTGATTAAAACATTATTAATAATCTATAAAAATTTAAATAAAATTATAATGCAAATTAAATAAATACATACATTTATATTATTATGTAATATAAATACTACTACAAATAATAAAATGGCGTATACATTTGTAGTAGAATTTATATAATATAAACGTCTGTATTTATTACATTATAATATTAATATATAAATATATATAATAATTTTTTAATATTTTTTTGCATTTAATATATATAAATGATCATATATTATCATATATCATATTATATATATATATATTATTGATTAAAACATTATTAATAATCTATAAAAATTAAATAAAATTATAATTCAATTTAAATAAATACATACATTTATATTATTATATTATATAAATACTACTACAAATAATAAAATGGCGTATACATTTGTAGTAGAACTTATATAATATAAATGTCTGTATTTATTACATTATAATATTAATGTATACATATTTATAATCATTTTTTAATATTTTTTTGCATTTAATATATATAAATTATCATGTATTATCATATATCATATTATATATATATATATATATTATTGATTAAAACATATTATTAATAATCTATAAAAATTTAAATAAAATTATAATGCAAATTAAATAAATACATACATTTATATTATATAAATTCTACTACAAATGTATACACCATTTAATTATTTGTAGTAGTATTTATATAATATAAATGTATGTATTTATTTAATTATAATTTTAATATTTAAATAATAATATATGATAATATTAATGTATAAATATTTTGCATTTAGCATATATAAATAATAATATATTTTAAATAATATAATAATTACATAAAATATTTTGTAATATTACATTTATAATATTTTATATAATTATTATATGAATAAAAAAAACATATATATTAAATCTACATTGCCTAATGAGAATTACAAAAATTCTTATAAAGTGAAACAAATCGATAACATTATTATTATGGAATGGCTTCATTCTAAAAGTATTATTAAAACTTTTTGTCTTTTTTGGGGTGGAAATATGACCTTTGCATGTGATTGGTGGGATTCACCAGGTCATGAGGCTGAATGTAATACGGGAAGACACACATAAACACTAGCGGGCGACTATCTGCCTCAAATCCCACTGGGAAAAGGTAGTCGGTCACAGCTGAGTTCATTCTGCAACTTTAGCGATTAGCTTTAGCGTGTCTTCAGCTCAGATTCAGGTGGGCCCGTCGTCGGCCTGTCAAACCGGCACATAATCAGAGCCCAAACAATATCAGCAACTTCCAGGCCTTGTCAAAGTTTCCTGCGTTTACAGCTCATAAAAAAACTCCCACAAAATGTGTGTTTGCAGCCCAGCCCCCTCACGCTTCACATGCCTCGGCCCTCGCTGGTGCTTTACGTCCTCAACGACACACCACATTTACCTCACACACATTCATTCTACTGGGAAGGATTCATCCCAGCACATTACTCCATGTTTGACTGTTGCCCGAGCCAATATTCAGGTCACATTTCAATTCCTGAGGATGGCATTTCGAGATAGTTTTGACTTTGGCTTCCTCACCCAACTACATCATTATCAATGCCGCAATAATCCTACAGATTTAGCGAGCACTTTGTGCTTCATAACTCATTTCCAGCAGCGCCTTGCAAGCCGGACGAAGTGCTTTCAGTACAAGATGAGCTCGAATGCTTTCACTAAAACTTTCTTCTGTGGGTCTGTGTAGAAAGCCGCAGATGAACGAGGTGACAGGTCCACAATGAAGCCGAGTCCGCTAAAAATAATCAGTGAGTGCTTTCATTGTATTTATGTAACACTTCCTTTAAAACCCCCCACAGCAGGACGGCAGAACACCTCCGAAGAAACAACACTAGTTAGTCATTGAGAAACGCTCGAGATGGAGACAAAAACAGGCCTTGAGTTTCTTTCTTAACGCATGTTCCTTCCCTAAAAAAAACAAATCATCACAATATCTCTGAAATGACTTTTCGTGCGACCGTTTCACTCACTAAAAATAGATGTGAAAAAAAGTCTTCAATACCTTAAATGGTATAACAAGTGTCTTAAAGGTGCAGTGTGTAAGTTTTAGCGGCATCCGGTGGTGAGGTTGTGAATTGCACTCACACACCGCTCGCCCCTCCCTTTCAAAGCACATAGAGAAGCTACGGCGGCCCACACAGGACAAAGATGTCGTCGTCGGAGAGAGTAGAGCAGTTTGTCCGTTTAGGGCTACCGTAGAAACACGGCGGCACAAAATGGCGGCTTCACCGATAGGGGACCCACGGTGTGTGTAGATAGAAACGGCTCATTCTAAAGTTCATTATGTAAGGTCTTTATACACCACTGAAAACATAGTTATGTATATTATATTGCATTTCTGTCAATAGATCCTCATAAATACTACACACTGCACCTTTAATGATCATTTTAAGGCGTCTTATATTTTGGGGATGGTAAACGTAACTCGCGATACTGCCTAATGTGATTATTAAACTTCGAAAGGCTGATTTCATTAAATAAATGTGAGCGTTTCACGTTTCAAAGCCTGAAGGTGGCGCTGGCCACAGGCTCGACCAATCAATGAATAGCACATTTATGCTTATGAACTAATGCTGATGAATTATGACGATGTTCACTTTATGGTGTTTATATTGTAATATGTTGTGTGCGGTTGTAAGAATGCATATTTTATCTCCTCGTCTGTATTTGAATGAGCTTTGGCAATAATAAAGCATAGACATTTCAAAATAAGAGTCCTGGTGTATTTCGGGCTTGTTTATTAAATAAAAGTCACGCCGTGTGTCCGATTTCCATCCGGTTATTATTTAGTTACACAAACTGTATGTCCCATTACAGGAAGGAAAGGCTAAGAATATGATGCATATATATTAGGGCTGTCAAAAGATTAATTACGATTAATCACATCCAAAATAAAAGTTTGTGTTTACATAACATATGTGTGTGAACTGTGTATAATTATTATTTATATATAAAAACACACACAAGCATGTATATATTTAAGAAAAATTTATTATATTTATATATAAAATATTTATATTTATATATAATATAAATTATATAAATGTATACAGTATATACATGCAAATATTTCTTAAATATATACATGAATATTTATATAAACATAATAATTATACAGAGTACACACAAATATATTATGTAAACACAAACTTTTATTTTGGATGTGATTAATCGTGATTAATCTTTTGACAGCCCTAATATATATATATAGAGGTTCAGAGGTTCTTCACCGGTTCTTTGACTAAGGTGCTATATAGCACCGCTACCATATACAGAACATGTTAAGATATGGTGCTATATAGCACCAAAAGTGGTTCCTCTATGATTACGACGAAGAACCATTTTTGATGCCATATAGAACCTTTTTTTTTAGAGTGTATATATATTTATATATATATATATATGATGCATATTATTAAATAAATAGATTTTACTAGCATCAGTGTTATTACAGTTAACAAAAAATATTTACTTGAAATAAATAAATGTTAACTGACATAATAACATATAACTTAAACTCTTCTTATTTTCATTTAGTTGAATAATTAACCGCATGTACAAAACTAAAACTGAAATAAAAGTTAATAAAAACTATACAGACATGACAAAAAATGACAAATGCTAAAATAACACACTTTTCACCATGCAATCCCATCTACAAAGATATATAGAGCATTTCCACCTCAGCACGCCTTTGTTCATGCTCCATCTTTGAATAAAGGTCACGTTTACTGACTTAAAACAAGAAGACAAAATCAGCCTGATCTGCCTCAAACCGGCGTCTGGTGATGTCAATAACATCCGGATGGGGTTCATGCAGGAAATCGACTGTATATACATTCATCTGACCGATAGAAGCAACATGCATCATTCAGACCCATGCATGCATGTGTGTGTGTGTGTGTGTGCATGCGCTCGCATGTGCATCAGGGGTTAAAACACTTCCTGACCAAAAAGAGACAAACTGAAAACCACACACACGTGGGTGACAAAGAAACTGTGCGAACTCTGCGATGCCATCCTGTTTGGTTTAGGTTCAGCTGCCACAAAGATATTTCCTATTTCAAACTTACACAAGCAGCCATTTTATAAAAACAATCGCTTTGCCGGCTGGGGAGTGAAAGTCAATTTGAGCTGTTTTAATTTAGTTTCTTTTTTGAATAATGTTAAACAGTCCGTCGTCCAATAATCCAGCGAGTTCTGAAGCGCGCAGAGTGCACTAGAACAATAAACTTCTGTCTTTCAAAGTGACGATCTGAGTGTGGCAACATCTGGCGGCGGGACTCATTTTCGGGTCTCCGAAACCGCTGGCTGACAATTACGGTCGGCTGAGGAAGAATGCATCCAAGAGAAAGCTCCTCGCTCCATCACGGACACATGCACGCGTGCCCCCGCCCGCCCCTCGTCCCGCTCATGCATTTGGGGGTGCAGCATTTGCCGAGCCCACCACATCCTAAAGGGGGGTCTCGAGTGGCGGGTGGACCTGTGCGCCACAGCGTACCGCCGTTTCTGTAAGGCGCTGACGGGTAGGAAACACATGCCCCACATCAAGCACTGACAGGTTCTGATCAAAGTGCCCTGAAGCCCTGCGGGGGGGATTTGAATGAATGTCTTCGGCTTTTTTCCAGTTTGGTCTTATTTTTCGTCGGTTCATTTTGAGGTCATATTACAACAACGCCACAGTATACATGTGTTCTACTAACCCTCCACGGTTCAATACAAGGAGAAATGTCTGAATGATTGGAGATTTCAGTCGCTGAATTGGATTATTTTTTCCCAAAATTTTCATTCATAAAACGGAATTCAAATTAAAATGTATTCATTAAAACAAAATGATCACATGAGAACCATCAGAACCTTTACTTCTAATTCAATCATTTACATTTTTCAACTTTATGTTCTTGACTCAATTTTAAATGCCAAAAAGGTTGGAAAAATGTCTTAAATGATTGGATATTTCAGTCGCTTAACGGGTTATTTACATTATTTTCTAGTGATAAAGTATGTTTACGAGCTGTTTCATTCATACAACTTAATGAAAATGAAAAATTAGTTCATTAAAACGAAATGGAAACCATCAGAACCTTTTCTTCTAGTTCAATCATTTACATTTTTAATTTCTCCAACTTTATGTTATGTTCTTGACTCAATTTTAAATGCAAAAAAGGTTCAAAATAAGGAGAAATGTCTCAAATGATTGGATATTTCAGTCGCTTAACATGTTATTTACCTTTTTTACGAGCTGTTTCATTCATAAAACTTAATTAAAATGAAAAATTTGTTCATTAAAACTAAATGATCACATGATTGAACATCTAAAAGGTTCTATAAATGTTCGGCTCATGAAGATTTTTTTATTTCTCCAACTTTATGTTGTGTTTTGACTCAATTTTAAATACCAAAAGTTTGAATAATGTCTTAAATGATTGGATATTTCAGTCGCTTAACGGGTTATTTACCTTTTTTTCTAGTGATAAAGTTTGTTTACGGGCTGTTTCATTCATAAAATGTAACTCAAATGAAAAATTAGTTAAATGATAACTATAATGATCACATGATGGAACATCTAAAAGCTTCAGTATAAGGAGAAATGTCTCAAATGATTGAATATTTCATTCGCTTAACGGGTTATTTACCTTTTTTTCTAGTGATAAAGTATGTTTACAAGCTGTTTCATTCATACAACGTAATTAAAATGAAAAATTATATTAAATGATAACTAAATGATCACATGATGAAACCCATAAAGGTTGTATAAATGAAGCGATTTTCTTCTAGTTCAATAATTCAATTCTCAACTCAATTTCAAATGCCAAAAAGGTTCAATATAAGGATAAATGTCTTAAATGATTGGATTTTTCATTCGTGTTTAAATGGATATTTACATTTTGTCTAGTGATAAAGTATGTTTGCAAGCTGTTTAAATCATAAAACCTCATTAAAATAAAAAATGTATTAATTCAAACGATAACTAAATGAACTGAACATCTAAAAGGTTGTATAAATGAAGCGTCTGGTCTCCCGGATTACATGATTAGAACTTTTTCTTCTAGTTCAATCTTTCACATTTTTTATGTTCTTGACTCAATTTTAAATGCCAAAAAGGTTCAAAATAAGGAGAAATGTCTTAAATGACTGGATATTTCATTTGTGTTTAACAGGATATTTACATTTTTTCTAGTGATAAAGTATGTTTACGAGCTGTTTCATTCATAAAACATAATTCAAATAAAAAAATGATTAATTAAAACTAAATTATCACATGATCTAAAAGGTTCTAGCGTCTCACAGAACCCTTAAAGATTCTATTAGTGCTGTCAAATTTATTAATATAACATAAAAGTTTGTGTTTACATAACATATGTGTGTGCATGTATATTATATATATATAGATGCGATTAATTGATTTGACAGCACTAATCGGAACCTTTTCTTCTAAAAACATAAATTGTATTTGCATGCAAATATTTATATTTTTGCAACTTTATGTAACTTTTATCAGAACCACTGGAATAAAATCTTCTGCAACACTTTACAATAAGGTTTATTTGTTCACATTAGTTGAGTTAACATGAATTTATCAATGCATTTATTCATTTTAGTTCATGTGAACATTTTTAAGATCCATAATTAGCTAATGCACCGCATAACCTGAACTTTTTAATGAAGTAAATGGCTCATGTTAGTTAATGTGAAAAAATGAGAGCTTAAGTGTCACCAAATCTTTCATCTAAAAAGTTGAAATGTGTTATTTCTATGATAACACTTCACAATAAGCTCTAGTACATTGTTTGTTCATGTTAGTTCACAGTGCATTGACTAAAACGTGAAATTAATAAATGCTGTAGTAGTATTGCGCATTTATTGTTAACTAATATAGTAAACTAATGCAAACACCTTTTTGTAAAGTGTTAGCATCTCTTTTCATATGCAAATGATATGCAAATGCTCGGTTGGTTTTAGCCTTATGTGCACAGTTAAACTCATTTACTGCATTAATCACAAATAATAAAACGCAACCTACACAACTTTCTCCCAGTTATTCTCAACTGGAGAGAAACACGCTCTGGTTTAAAGTCGACATGAGAAATGTCGTTCCCAACATGTATTTCTGAGTGAAACTGGACATGCAATAAGAAAAGACGGCCTTCTATCCATTGGGAATTGATTGCATGATGAAAACTGGGCGTCTCATCGCCAGAATGGAGACTTTGGTCGGACTGGATGGAAAAGAACAGAACGGAAATGGAAAGTCGTTTAAAATGCAAACCAAGTTATTGCATGTTGATGAAAGATTATAAAGGCTCGCAGTGATAAATCATCCACAACGTGCACGCGCTCAGAAAGCGGACAAAAAATCCTGACAAACTCCTGAAGGGATGATCGCACATGTCTAGATTCACATCATCCAGCAGGTCCTAAACTCGGCCTCTTTAACGCTGGCCGAGTGTCCCAGAAGTCTCCGCAGCGCTCTTTCCCCCGCGGACAGGCATCGCTATTATTTACCGGCTGCATTACTGAATCAGTTGCTATTCACCGTGCAGCCAGCAGCCATTCAGAGCTCAAACCTCCAGCTCTCTCTCTCTCTCTCTCTCTGCCAAGGCCAATTAGTGCTGTGCTGCGCCGCACCCCCACAGCGACTGACAGCGCTTCACCAAACGCCAGCTACATTTACTGCATTACTGCCTGGGCTGCAGACGCTTCTGTACAGGATACAGGGCAAAAATAATGCGTAGTAATTTCTGCACGGTGGTCACCCGAAGTGTTCAGCAGTTTCACTGTCAGCGAAAACAAATGTACAGTGATTATTAGCGTCCCAGGGCGGAGGAACCACTGTAGAACTGCAGAACAAATTAGGGCTTTTCTTACAGACAGATTCTAGAGAGCGATATAAGAACAAATGGGGAAGGGTTTACAATTTTCACTCAGAAACTGCCAGTCAATTTTACAAATAATTACAAGTAACACATTCAAATAAATGTGAATCAGTAAAAAGATAAAAAAAGACTAAAATGGTATTTTCTTGTAAATCCTAATTCAATAATATCTATAGGATATATACATATGGCACACACACACACACACACACACATACCGAGAAAAGTTTTTACAGTTTTATTATTTTTATGATATATGTGTGTGTGTATGTGTGTGTGTACTGTGTACATATACTGTATGTATATATATATATATATATTTATTTATATAAACATATATGATGTATGATGTATATATGATGTATGTATATGATCAAACATCATTTTTCACAGAATATACTGTGAAATTTGACATATACTGTATATATATATATATATATATATATATATATATATATATATATATATATATATATATATATATATATATACTGTATATTATATATGCATATACATGGATGTATGTATATGATCAAACATCATTTTTCACAGTATATACTGTATATATACTGTGAAATATATATATACACACACACACACACACACACACACACACACACACACACACACACACACACATACCGAGAAAAGTTTTTACAGTTTTATTATTTTTATGATATATGTGTGTGTGTATGTGTGTGTGTACTGTGTACATATACTGTATGTATATATATATATATATATATATATTTATTTATATAAACATATATGATGTATGATGTATATATGATGTATGTATATGATCAAACATCATTTTTCACAGAATATACTGTGAAATTTGACATATACTGTATATTATATATGCATATACATGGATGTATGTATATGATCAAACATCATTTTTCACAGTATATACTGTATATATACTGTGAAATATATATACACACACACACACACACACACACACACACAGTGAAAAATTATATAATATAATATTGTCATATCGGATATCAGCAAAAATCCAAAATTGTGCATCCCTGATATATATATACAAAACATTTTTTTCTCATTTTTACAGTGTGTGTGTGTGTATATATATATAAACATATATGATGTATGATGTATATATATGATCAAACATAATTTTTCACAGTATATACTGTGAAATTTTACATATACTGTATGTATATATATATATATACACGCAAGTAAAAATTATTTTTCAAAGTTGTAAATAAAACAGCATATATATATGTATATAAAAGTTTTTACAGTTTTTAATATATATTTATACAACACACAGTATTAAAAATCAATGGTTCATAAACTTTTGAACAGGGTCATTTTAATAAATTCAGTTGCTTTTTTGTCTTGTGGACTATAAGTAAAAAAATATATATAATTCAGGACAGCACTAAATAAAAAATAACACATTTTGTTACAATTATTCACAGATTCAAGGGGTTCAAACTTTTGCAACTGTATATATATATATACACAGAACATGCGTGGGTGTGGATTTACAGAAAACAACAATATCTGAAACGCAATGCAAACTTATTTACGAACAATTCACGAAGTGCATTTTCAACGGGCGCCTCTTATATTTCACACGTGTATTGGAGTTTTGTAACAGTTTTGTGGTTCTGACTCATAAAGCAAAGCATTGAATAGTTCTGAAAAGGTCTCGCTCACCACAGAGTGTGTGTGTGCACAGACATTCTCACAATACAGGTGCACGGCAGGCGCAGATGCGTCTTACCCGCGCCAATATCATCTCTTTCAATCAAATGAAGTTTTAACAATGCATGTGCTCTGCATAAACGCTTGACCTACACATACACAAGCATGCCCAAAAATCTGACCAGGTTATGATGAATAAAATCCCATGTTTTTAATGCAATTATCACCTGAGAGATGAGCAGCGAGCAATGGCTCACAGGCAGGTTTGTGATGTTAGACGGATCGCTAGCGCAGCTTCTGTTAGGCCTCGACCGCCTCTTTCCACCTAATTAACTTCCCCGTGTTCAGAACGCCGCTCAGCCGGCCTGACGACTCATTTTATCTCACATCTCCATTACAGTGTCGAGGAAAGAGGAGAACTGTCATATACAGGAAAAAGGTAATTGCTTTATGCAAACTGATAGGGTCTTTTTTTCACTTGTTGTTTTCTCTGTTCTTAATATGAACAAGATGGAATGATTTGAGATAGCGTGGGTTAATATACAACGTTAAGTACGCATGGTTAATTCGAAATATAACAAGCACACCTTTCCCCATGTAAATCACATGCTTTACATGCACCATATGCCATGAAACATGCATATTTATGCACAAAAACAATCCCTCGTTTCCACTGCACTGATGCATTTCTGCTGGAGTATTATTTAAGCGTAAGAAGACGCTCGTAGATGCACCACTCTGCACCCATTTCCAGTAATTGCTAGGCCTAGGAGTTATTTTTAGATGGTTTAAGCAGCAAAGAACAAGCTCAAAGAGTAACACAGAGAGAGACAGACTCTTTGAACGGGCTAAATAATCGGGCTCGCTTTAAATGAATCAAGGTTTTCAGTCGTCACACAGCTGGTAATGTGCCACTGCCACCCACTTACAGGGATCTGATTCAGGAGCGATAGCGTTTACCGTCTGAGGTGCCTTCTCTTTTGACGGCTCACACTTGGATGTTCAATTGAAATTGAAAGTCTAACTTCTCACTGCAAAGACATTACACTTATAGTCTTGTGGACGTCTGCTTTGCCTTTCGTCAAGTCAACACTTGCAACCGATTTTACTTCTGTAATCTTATTTATGAATGCAACAGGATATTTAACGAGACAAGACTAATTGGATGTCAAAAGGCGAGGGAAATATTGCATTCAAAGACTTTTTTGCACACTGATGAACACACTGATGAATCAAGCACACATGCTAGCAAAGTCATTTTTGGGGGTTATTTTTTCAGTGTTTGGGTAGTTTTTGTGTTACTCAGATCCTGGGTCAGACGTAACAACCCAGTGTTTGGGTAGTTTTTGTGTTACTCAGATCCTGGGTCGGACGTAACAACCCAGTGTTTGGGTAGTTTTTGTGTTACTCAGATCCTGGGTCGGACGTAACAACCCAGTGTTTGGGTAGTTTTTGTGTTACTCAGATCCTGGGTCAGACGTAACAACCCAGTGTTTGGGTAGTTTTTGTGTTACTCAGATCCTAGGTCGGACGTAACAACCCAGTGTTTGGGTAGTTTTTGTGTTACTCAGATCCTGGGTCGGACGTAACAACCCAGTGTTTGAGTAGTTTTTGTGTAACTCAGATCCTGGGTCAGACGTAACAACCCAGTGTTTGAGTAGTTTTTGTGTTACACAGATCCTGGGTCGGACGTAACAACCCAGTGTTTGAGTAGTTTTTGTGTTACTCAGATCCTGGGTCAGACGTAACAACCCAGTGTTTGAGTAGTTTTTGTGTTACTCAGATCCTGGGTCAGACGTAACAACCCAGTGTTTGGGTAGTTTTTGTGTTACTCAGATCCTGGGTCGGACGTAACAACCCAGTGTTTGGGTAGTTTTTGTGTTACTCAGATCCTGGGTCAGACGTAACAACCCAGTGTTTGGGTAGTTTTTGTGTTACTCAGATCCTGGGTCGGACGTAACAACCCAGTGTTTGGGTAGTTTTTGTGTTACTCAGATCCTGGGTCGGACGTAACAACCCAGTGTTTGGGTAGTTTTTGTGTTACTCAGATCCTGGGTCAGACGTAACAACCCAGTGTTTGGGTAGTTTTTGTGTTACTCAGATCCTAGGTCGGACGTAACAACCCAGTGTTTGGGTAGTTTTTGTGTTACTCAGATCCTGGGTCGGACGTAACAACCCAGTGTTTGAGTAGTTTTTGTGTAACTCAGATCCTGGGTCAGACGTAACAACCCAGTGTTTGAGTAGTTTTTGTGTTACACAGATCCTGGGTCGGACGTAACAACCCAGTGTTTGAGTAGTTTTTGTGTTACTCAGATCCTGGGTCAGACGTAACAACCCAGTGTTTGAGTAGTTTTTGTGTTACTCAGATCCTGGGTCAGACGTAACAACCCAGTGTTTGGGTAGTTTTTGTGTTACTCAGATCCTGGGTCGGACGTAACAACCCAGTGTTTGGGTAGTTTTTGTGTTACTCAGATCCTGGGTCAGACGTAACAACCCAGTGTTTGAGTAGTTTTTGTGTTACTCAGATCCTGGGTCAGACGTAACAACCCAGTGTTTGGGTAGTTTTTGTGTTACTCAGATCCTGGGTCAGACGTAACAACCCAGTGTTTGGGTAGTTTTTGTGTTACTCAGATCCTGGGTCAGACGTAACAACCCAGTGTTTGAGTAGTTTTTGTGTTACTCAGATCCTGGGTCGGACGTAACAACCCAGTGTTTGAGTAGTTTTTGTGTTACACAGATCCTGGGTCAGACGTAACAACCCAGTGTTTGAGTAGTTTTTGTGTTACACAGATCCTGGGTCGGACATAACAACCCAGTGTTTGAGTAGGTTTTGTGTTACACAGATCCTGGGTCGGACGTAACAACCCAGTGTTTGAGTAGTTTTTGTGTTACACAGATCCTGGGTCAGACGTAACAACCCAGTGTTTGAGTAGTTTTTGTGTTACTCAGATCCTGGGTCAGACGTAACAACCCAGTGTTTGGGTAGTTTTTGTGTTACTCAGATCCTGGGTCGGACGTAACAACCCAGTGTTTGAGTAGTTTTTGTGTTACTCAGATCCTGGGTCAGACGTAACAACCCAGTGTTTGGGTAGTTTTTGTGTTACTCAGATCCTGGGTCAGACGTAACAACCCAGTGTTTGGGTAGTTTTTGTGTTACTCAGATCCTGGGTCAGACGTAACAACCCAGTGTTTGAGTAGTTTTTGTGTTACTCAGATCCTGGGTCAGATGTAACAACCCAGTGTTTGAGTAGTTTTTGTGTTACTCAGATCCTGGGTCAGACGTAACAACCCAGTGTTTGGGTAGTTTTTGTGTTACTCAGATCCTGGGTCAGACGTAACAACCCAGTGTTTGAGTAGTTTTTGTGTTACTCAGATCCTGGGTCAGACGTAACAACCCAGTGTTTGGGTAGTTTTTGTGTTACACAGATCCTGGGTCGGACGTAACAACCCAGTGTTTGGGTAGTTTTTGTGTTACTCAGATCCTGGGCCGGACGTAACAACCCAGTGTTTGAGTAGTTTTTGTGTTACTCAGATCCTAGGTCGGACGTAACAACCCAGTGTTTGAGTAGTTTTTGTGTTACTCAGATCCTGGGTCGGACGTAACAACCCAGTGTTTGAGTAGTTTTTGTGTTACTCAGATCCTGGGTCGGACGTAACAACCCAGTGTTTGGGTAGTTTTTGTGTTACTCAGATCATGGGTCAGACGTAACAACCCAGTGTTTGAGTAGTTTTTGTGTTACACAGATCCTGGGTCAGACGTAACAACCCAGTGTTTGAGTAGTTTTTGTGTTACTCAGATCCTGGGTCAGACGTAACAACCCAGTGTTTGGGTAGTTTTTGTGTTACCCAGATCCTGGGTCAGACGTAACAACCCAGTGTTTGGGTAGTTTTTGTGTTACTCAGATCCTGGGTCAGACGTAACAACCCAGTGTTTGAGTAGTTTTTGTGTTTCTCAGATCCTGGGTCAGATGTAACAACCCAGTGTTTGAGTAGTTTTTGTCTTACTCTAGGGATGTGACGGTGAGGAAATTTTCCCACCGGTTAATTGATGTGTGACAACACCGGTAATACCGGTATCACCGGCGGAGGCTTTTAAATCTAAAGTAACATGCACACTACCGCTCTGAACTGAAAACGCGCCAGTGCGCGCACACCGTGAATGACAGCTCGTCTGTAAATGCGCGCTCTGTGAGGCCATGGGTGCGTCTCAATCAGTTCCCTAGTTCAGTAGTCAGGGCACTGATCAAGCATTGATCAGTCTATGATTGAGATGCACACCATGAATGAATGACAGTTCGTCCCCTTGTTTATACTCGACGCGCCCGCATGAGCGCGAGGGTGCGCGCGGCAAAAAATAAATGCGCGGAGCCAGGCGAAAGTAAACAATGCGCGCTCTGTGCGGCCGTGCACATTTTACTTTCAGTTTTGAATTAGCGCCAATTCGGCTGCGGGTTGCTTGAATTGTGGGTTCATTAGCCTATTATTTTTAATGAAAAACACAACAACAAAACAAATGACAAACTCCCTTAAATAGGCGCTTTTACGTTTCGCTTTGAAACCAAATCTTCCGCGATCATCTCAGTCTGCTCCTCACTCTTAAATCTGATGAATGACTCCTGCCGCTGCCGAGACTCACGGTCGGATCCTGCTTTATTAAGCAGATACGTTCAGTTTTTATTTGTATTGTCTGTTCTCTAACTGAACTAAATTATTTTATTACTATAAAAAAATCAAAAAGACGGTGGGCGGTGCCACGGTGGGCAAGTGATGTAACCGGTGTTGAGTCTGGACACCGGTAACACCGGCAACACCGACTATCGTAGCAAGCCTATCTTACTCAGATCCTGGGTCGGATGTAACAACCCAGTGTTTGAGTAGTTTTTGTGTTACTCAGATCCTGGGTCGGACGTAACAACCCAGTGTTTGAGTAGTTTTTGTGTTACTAAGATCCTGGGTCGGACTTAACAACCCAGTGTTTGGGTAGTTTTTGTGTTACTCAGATCCTGGGTCGGACGTAACGACCCAGTGTTTGAGTAGTATTTGTGTTACTCAGATCCTGGGTCGGACGTAACAACCCAGTGTTTGAGTAGTTTTTGTGTTACTAAGATCCTGGGTCGGACGTAACAACCCAGTGTTTGAGTAGTTTTTGTGTTACTCAGATCCTGGGTCGGACGTAACAACCCAGTGTTTGAGTAGTTTTTGTGTTACTCAGATCCTGGGTCGGACGTAACAACCCAGTGTTTGAGTAGTTTTTGTGTTACTCAGATCCTGGGTCGGACGTAACAACCAAGTGTTTGAGTAGTTTTTGTGTTACTCAGATCCTGGGTCAGACGTAACAACCCAGTGTTTGAGTAGTTTTTGTGTTACTCAGATCCTGGGTCAGACGTAATAACCCAGTGTTTGAGTAGTTTTTGTGTTACTCAGATCCTGAGTAACAGAGACTGGTCGATTACACTTGAATTTCTTCCAAATGTTTATTTTTTACTTCTAATATATTGGCTTAAATAGCTTAAATATTGGCAATATGTATTAAAAACTATATAAAACTGTAAAATATGATTGAAAATAAAAGAAATTATCATTCAAGCTGGTGGTTGTGTCAAGTAAGTTAAGTTGAATTAATCCGCAGAACTTGATTCATGCATGAAGAAAAAAAAAATAGTACTATAGTAAAAATGAATTAACTATGCTGGGTTAAATAAACAACCCAATTTGCTGGGTAAAATGAACCTGGATTTCTTGTGGACTTATATTGATATGTTGATGATCAAACTTTCTTGACATAGTAACACAAGTGAGTGCTATGAATATACTCGATGGTGGAGTCAAAAGTAGTTGGGTTGTCTCTAACTATGGTCTGCCTGCATCTCTGGCTGCATTAATACAGTAGCGCCGGTGAAGAGGGGGAAGTGGTCCATCTTCTCTTAACCTATCCAACTTCAATTTTAAACGCAGCGAATGAGCCCGGGGCGATGCACAAGTCATAATGCATTCGACAATATTCTCTGGGTGAAACATGCATTTATGAAGAGATGGCCTTTAGAGGAGGAATTCACAGAGCGTATGCTTAACAAACAATACACCCACTCATGAAAACGAGAGATAGAAAGTCAGTCTTCTCAAAGTGAGAATGAGTCACAGCTCAACTGAAACTTCAGCATGAAGACACCAGAGAAGACGTTCTGCCCAAAATCTTGCACTTTTACACAGTAAATATCTCAGAACTCGACTGTGCACCACTGGACCAATGGCCACTTGAGTAAATACGAACAGCGGTTACTAGCAGCGTTGGGCGTGTTTGCATTGGAAGTATGGATCTGGCAGGTTTGTTGCAGGGCAAATGATGACATTGGTTAATGTATTATCGATTGCCTGGTTGTTATGGCTGTAAAGTTGCTTCCCTGTTCTGAGGTGTGCAAACCATATGCATGAGGGCTGTATTAGAAATGCGTCTATCTATCTTCAGAAATGCTTAAATACTGTATAAGATGTGGCAAAAACAAAACAAACCAACAGAAATGTACGTTGAAGTTGTGCTTTTTCAGGCAAAAAATGTCCATTGTCAATAGTGTAGTGACTTTCTGTTGGTCAATACGGCGAATTTGCGTGGGGAAATCTTTCACTCAGGGCCTAAAATTATCCCTCGAATTGAAATATTCAAGCGCAAGAAGACGCAAAAGAGAACTCGGTTTGTTACTCGCTGTGTGGGGAGTTTTCGGTGCGCAAACATGTCTTATACAGTACACAAACACTGATTTTAGATCTCTTTCATGTCTTCTTGCGCTTGAAAACGCCCATATTGGCGAGTATCCTCGTAAACATATGCCTTAACATAAACATTTCAGGCAAAAAATGTCTATTGTCAATAGTGTAGTGACTTTCTGTTGGTCAATGCGGCGAATTTGCGTGGGGAAATCTTTCGCTCAGGGCCTAAAATTATCCCTCGAATTGAAATATTCAAGCGCAAGAAGACGCAGAAGAGAACTCGATTTGTTACTCGCTGTATGGGGAGTTTTCGGTGCGCAAACATGTCTTATACAGCACACAAACACTGAATTTAGATCTCTTTCACGTCTTCTTGCACTTGAAAACGCCCATATTGGCGAGTATCCTCGTAAACATATGCCTTAACATAAACATTTGAGAAAGAAAACGCATGTTTATCAGTATATTGGAACCGTGCATACGCTCTTAAAGTGACAGCAGCCTAATATGCCGTCTGTGTCATTAATGCTAATCAAACAACAAAAGACAAATATCTCGCTGCTCTTGACTGAATAACTGAATAATCTAAGTTTAATATACAGAGTTATTTTGCATTTGTTTACTTTATTACATTTTTGCACTTGAACATTTTCACTGGTATCTAAAATGACACATTTACTCTATCGCCCCCTTGTGTACACTGGTAGTGGAAGAGATTCATTAATTTAGCAAACTGTGATTTCAATAAAGTGAACTGCACTTGGCTAGTAACTCAACAAGGCAGCCACTATGACAAAAACAGGAATCGCTATCCATTTATTTTCTGGAAAAAATGACTTGGTGCACCTTTAATGACTAAACGCATTTCAATACATGCGATTCTGCCAACCTAATGATAAAAGATGTTGGAAAACACAAATGCTGGGCATCTGAAATCCCGATTTCTCCAATGGGATTTTCATATCAAAGGCTACACACTGGGTATAGCTAAAATAATAAATGAAAATAATATTTAGATTTATTCACCACTAGTACAGTCTGCATATCCGTTGCTGAAAACTCTTACTTGATGCAATAATCCAGCCTATTGGGGTTTTGGTTTCACATACAGTACATGCACTGTTCTTTACCGTTTCATACTTCACATACAAGTATGAAAAAGCACATGCGTGGTTCAGGAATGCAGCATGTAGCATGTTTGTGTGCTAGCGACAGGAAATGATAGGCACTTATCATGGATGGCCTAGTTTTTCAGAACCATTTCCGGTTCATGCAGCACCACTGTAAACCACTTCACGCAAACTCTTAAACGTTACATATTAATGCAAGACCTCCATACGTGACCTTCATTTGGGGCCTCTCAAGAATGTTGGAGAATATTGCATTATTAAAGCTGGAGCACATAAAGAGGGCCATTGTGGTGGGGAGAGCAGGGTTTCCCCCTAAAATTTTGTTTCATAATGTCCACTTGCACAGGATCATTTTTCAACGTATGGAGTTGGCTTAGATTACTCTGTTCTCCATTCGCCGGCTGATCTTTTCCATATGCTCAGAGCCACAAGCTTAACTCTGTGACACCCTACTATAAACACCCATCAGCAAATTATGAGTTACTCTCTGTCGAGATGACTGAATTTAAAAGCTCTATCACAGGCTGTCTTGTAACAAAAAAAATCTGCAATGCTTCTAAAACAGAGTGCTTATTAAATAATAATGGGTAATGGGTATAGCCAACGTGATTCATACCACGTAATATTTTTTTTTTTTTACAAAACATTAGTTTTTCTGAAAAATAACTACAAAGAAATTGATCTTTTCACATTTCCGGGGTTTCTCAGAAGTGGAAGTCGTCATAGTTGGGTAAACTTCTATAGCGGTGAATGAGAGACTACGTTAATTTTTTTAATTTACTCACATAGTAGACTAAAATAAAACTCCACAATAGTGTCAACTTTCAAAAAGAGGAAAAAAATAAAGTGAGGCAGTCAGAAGACTGATTTACCTAAGACTAAGATTTACCTTCACTCCCATTGCCGTTGTATTAGAAACACCCTGACAGCAGCAGTGTTAACTCGTTTTTTTGTATAGTATAGTGTTACAAATGTACATTTTTAAAAGGAAAAAGAAAGAAATTATAAAAACAATGCAGGGTTTATGATGCTGATGACCGTTAAAACACTGTCTGTGGAAAGCGACCGTTAAAAACGTCTCCATATTTAAAAAAAATAATGGCGGTAAAACGAAAAAAAGACGTTACCGCTAACCAAAGCTCAATAATTCTCACAGCTGATTAGTTCCTGTCTACTATAATGAGCAAATTCATATTTAGCCTGTATGTTAGAAAATACAGTAAATATTCTCCAATACTGCCACTGAAGATCCGGTTTGGTAGCGTTTGACTGAAGCTTCACGAACAAAACACGGTGTATGTTATGGCATTGCTTGATTGACACGTGACTCAAGCCAGCGCTTAAATACATCGATTCAGTTCCGAATTCGACGTAAACAGAATATGAATTCGACGTTATGTGTGCGTAAGATCACAAAAGATGAAGACTACACTTTTATGAGAACTTCCCAGTAACAAAGCACACAATTAAAGAAAACACGGCTAATCAACCGGGGAAAGCGACATAAACAAAACTGAATTCATATTATATTCAGCGATTCTTTGGGATGACTGAGGTACTATAGCACCGTTACCATATAGCCTACAGAACCTGTTCAGATATGGTCCTATATAAAGTGGTTCCCCTATGATTACGAGTCAAGAACCACTTTTACTGCCATATAGCACCATATTTTTAGAGTGTACCATCAAAACTCACAAACAATACGGGCTCAAAAATGATTT
>CM042250.1:52868865-52876365 GCA_023566225.1 Romanogobio albipinnatus
TTATCCCTATTGCTTGTACATTTTTTTCTACCACATCTTTTCCTTCCCTTCGCCTCTCTATTAATGTGCTTGGACACAGAGCTCTGTGAACAGCCAGCCTCTTTTGCAATGACCTTTTGTGTCTTGCCCTCCTTGTGCAAGGTGTCAATTGTCGTCTTTTGGACAACTGTCAAGTCACCAGTCTTCCCCATGATTGTGTAGCCTACAGAACTAGACTGAGAGACCATTAAAGGCCTTTGCAGGTGTTTTGAGTTAATTAGCTGATTAGAGTGTGGCACCAGGTGACTTCAATATTGAACCTTTTCACAATATTCTAATTTTCTGAGATACTGAATTTGGGATTTTCCTTAGTTGACTGTTATAATCATCAAAATTAAAATAAATAAATAAATGTTTGAAATATATCAGTCTGTGTGTAATGAATGAATATAATATGCAAGTTTCACTTTTTGAATGGAATTAGTGAAATAAATCAACTTTTTGATGATATAAAGTTTGTTTGAAATCTTTGCAAATGTATTAAAAATGAAAAATGAAAAAAAAAAAAACTCACATACATGAGTATTCACAGCCTTTGCCATGACACTCAGAACTAAGCTCAGGTGCTCCACTGATCCTCCTTGAGATGTTTCTACAGCTTGACTGGAGTCCACCTGTGGTAACTTCAGCTGATTGGACATGATTACTGTATTTGCATTATTGGAAGGGTAGGTTTAGAGTTGGGGTAGGTGTAGGTGTAGGTGTTAATAAAACACAATCTGGTGAGTAGCACATTTATTTATTGTTATTTTATGGTGAGATTTTGCCTCCGACCGTTGCTGTACCCCTTCTAGCCACAACTCTGCTTCTCTGTTTTTAGTGTATTTCAGTGTAGAGTTAAGATTCTCTGCCCGAATCCGAGTCCGAGTCCGATCGGGCCGGGTCAGGCTGATATATATATATATATATATATATATATATATATATATATATATATATATATATATATATATATATATATATATATTTTAGCAAAGTAAGAAAGTCAGGATTAGTCTAAAGATGCGTGTTAAACTCACAGCACATGCAGTGATTCTGAACAGAACCGCTCTGAGACGCCATCATGAGCTGCTCGCGTGAACACTGCACATTTCTTTTCCTTTCTAATTGTTTCGTTTAAAAGTGGATATTTCAAGCTTTCTATACACATGTTTCTCATGTCTGTGAGGCAGAAGCTGCTGAGTTTGGGTTTATTTATGAGACGTGCTCCAGTTCATGTGCAATGCTAGTGATCGCTCCAGCGCCTCCATGTCACGATTATTGTCTGCTACAGTCTATTTGCTTCTTATTTATTATATCCGGGCGATTGGCTGATGAAACATTGATTAAAATTAAGATACAATTTATACAAAATGAAATTCACTTTAAAGCTACACTGTGTGATATTTTCCCCCATCTAGCGGTGAAAGGGTATATGACCATCCAGTAAATTTTAGTTTCTTTTCCTCCCAATTCCGATTTCGTTTTAACTCCTACGGTGGCCGATTTAGTCCAAGATTAACATGGCTTCCAGTTCGATCCAGCAATCCCCCTCTTCACATTCGCCATCGAGTTGTAACGCGTGTGTCCGGGCGAAAAATACGGATAGTTCACTCAACGCAACTGGAGTCGATGCAAACACGGAGGCGATTGACATCAAACAGCCCGCACTTTATTTCCCGCGGAACCCCCACAAGAGTCCGGCACTAACTCCACTTCCGTCCACAGCATTACCCAACAAAACAAAAATAAATGAATGTTAGCAACAGAAGAGCTCGAGGCGCAGTGCACACACACACACACACACACACACACACACACAGAGAGAACGCAGGCGCTCCAACCGGGGCCACACTATTTTCCTACTCGTTACAGAGTGTTAAAAGGCGAAGCTTGAATTTACGGGTATGTCCCTCTTTGGCTAATGTACTTTCAAGATGGAGGGGCAACATGGCGACCCCCATTCGAACCCCTTACCCGTATGTATTTTCAATGGCATATTATAAACTTACGAGAATACTTTATTACTTGAAATAAGTAAATATACATTAATGAGCACATATATATTTGAAAGAACTAAGTGTTTTTAGCTAAGAATAAACTAAAAAAGTTACACAGTGTAGCTTTAAAGAAAGGCTTTCTATAAAACAAAACTCAATATCAAACAAAATATAATAACCACCAAAATAATTCCTGACCCACTCGCATCTTTGCACTTTTCACAATCAGATGAAATTTAAAGATAACATTATAATATTTAAACATAAATATGAAACAAAATACATTGCTTAATGGCTACAACAAGTATTTTCGGCTACAGTACAGATAAATGTCATGTCTGAGTGGGATTTGAGCGAGTGTTGTTTTACCGGTGAGGGTTCATGAGTGGAGCGCATCTGCATAGAGCGGATTATTGAGCTGAGCTTCGAGCTTCGCTCATTACAGGCTCGTTCTCGTCAGAACGCCCACATATTAAAAAATGGTCGGGTTTAAATCGGGCTCGGGCTCATAAATAGTTAATGTGTCGGGCCGGGCTCGGACACAACATGCACGGTCTTGTGTAGGGTCAGGCTTGATTTTTTTGAGCCCTATCTAAGCTCTATTTCAGTGGCAGAATCATAGCACCACACACTGGCCTGGCATGTTTACTACATCGTTTTGAGTCGGTTTCAGTGCTGTTGTGTGTACGCAGATACGAAAAGAAGAAGAGAAAAAAAAGATTGGATAGGGAAAGCTCTGGCTTCATGTGGATGTGGCCTAACAGTGCTCCTTCTATTTCTGTTTTTAAATCCAGACTTAAGACACATCTTTACTCTTTAAGGTCCTTTCACACTGGACGCGATTTTGACACGCGAATAATTCACGCAATGGTTTTATTTTTTGATCAGCTGTTTGTGTAATGAGAGCTTCCACACCAAACGTGAATGTGCTGCGGCAAATTTTTTTTAATTTTTTTAATTTTTAACTCTCGCAGCGACAGAAAAAGCTTCAACCAATCACATACAAGGAAATTGTCCAGTTGCCAGTTGCCTTTGCCAGGTTTGGCATTCTCATGAGATTAAAGCTGTAGTTGTGTTTGCCCACTGTAGGCTAAAGACAACGATAACATCACATTTTGAGTTAAAACTCGTTCTTTTCTAAACCTTGTGTCCGCGACTGGAATGGAAAGTGAATGTGTTTCCGTCAGTACGACTGTGGCACTGAAATGTTTACGCTGTGACTCAACTGGAAACAGCAGCTCCGGATCGATTGGTTCCTGAAGTGTGTGTTTGTCTCGTCAGATGCGCTGCAACTGTCTCTCGAGGAGCAAAAGTTTTAGCTCCTGTAGATTAGCGTACTCCCCTTCAGACTCTCTGTTCTTTAAGACTGAAAACCTTCTCTTCGATCTTTTAAAGAAAATGAAAAGCTTGTCTTCACTGGATGATAAAGTGTCCGTGTTTTCTCAGCTGTTGGCGCGGATGTTTGGGAATGTCGGAGCTCTGAAACGTCACAGATGTCGCAAATTCGTGTCGCGGCTGATGTGAACGGTTTTGACGCGAACTATTCGCACACAAAATATAAGTTTTTCTGTTTTTCTGTTCACCAAACACGAATAGAGAGTCAGGAGCGAGTGATTTCAATGTTAAGTCGATGGAAAGTGTAAAGGTGCGTTCACACCGGACGCGATTCGCGCGAGTGATTTACATGTTAAGTCAATGCAGAGACGCGAAATGGCATTCTGCGGCGCGATTCGCGTGAATGAGGCGGCGAGATTCGAGCGATTCGCGCGATTGAGGCGGAGCGAATGACGCGAATTGAGCGTTTTGAACGCGTGTTTCGCGCGAATCGCTCAAGTTGAAAAATCTGAACTCTGGCGGATATTTCGCGCCGCGTTAACCAATCACGAGCTTGCTCTAGTAGTGACGCATTTACAAGCGGAGGCAGAAATCCCAACAACAATGGAGGACAAGATAATCGTGGCCGTATGTGGATACCCGGAGCTGTATGATACATCATCCTATCACTACAGGAACAGGAATTAAAAGGAATAAAAAGGATCTTGCTTGGAAGAAAGTGAGTTATTGTGAGCCATTTCACAACGAGACAGGAGCAGAAAAAAAGAGCCAGAGCCAGCGGCAAATGTGAGAAGGACTAGCCGAGGAAAGGCGGGTCTCTCCGGGTAAACGAGCGCGGAATGTCACTGATCGCCTGGATCTCACAACTCCGAAAACGCCAGATAAAATGCTCAAATAGGCACTCTTTTTATAAATTAACCACAGATTTGAGCTTTAAACAAAAAAATAGGCTCATATAGAATTCGTGCGTCCAGTTCGTGCGAATGACGCAAATTTAATGCGAATTGAGCGTCTTGCACGAGTGCCGCTTTTTGTGCATTCACGCGTTTGAAGCCAATCCGCGTCTGACGCCCGAGTTGAAATTTTTTTACTTTGGCGTCAATTCACGCCACGTTAACCAATCAGGAGCCTGCTCGCTGCGGTCACGTGGTGAAGTGACATGATGAGAAACCCTGCATAATTTAAAAATACTACTGTGTCACAAAACATAGTTTTAAGACTTTTTCAGGTGGGAATGTAGTTGTTTAAAGCTCAAATCTGTGGTTTATTTATAAAGAGAGCGCCTATTTAAAAAAAAATAATCTTGCGTTTTTGGAGTTGTGAGATCCAGGCGATCACCGGGCGCTCAGCGCTCATTAACCCCGGCGAGAACAGCCTTTCCTCGGCCAGTCCTTCAGCCGTCTGCCGCTGGCTCTGATGTCCTGTAGTGGCTCGTCTTGTGTGAATCTATCTTTGCTCTCATGAATCATCATTTGTTGTCTGCCAAATGATTTTGACTGAGGGCAAAGAGAAGTTTCATAACTTAATTTTTTAAGGATATTTAAATATACATGCAGGGAAGATAATGTAGGAGTTGCCTGGACCACATTTGTGTGGCTATTAATGTTTAATATATATTTTTAACGAAAATGAAAAGAGGCAGTGGTGTTTTATGACATATTTCTCCTGGAGCGCCTTGAACGCGCGTCTATTTCGCTTCAAACGCTCGATTTATACACAAATGGATTCAAAATGGTCAAGCGTCCACCTAGACACGATTTTGACGCTCTATTTGCATTCGGTGTGAACGCAGCATTAGCCTTTCCTGATTATTAAATTATGGATTAGTAACTGTTTTCTTGAGTTTCTTTGATTTGATTTGATTTGATTGATTGTTTGGTCGGTGTAAGCTGAATTTAAATGTGCTCTATAAATAAAAAAGTACTTACTATACACACACACACACATATATATTTACAAACTTTTATGTTAGATGTGATTAATTGATTTGAGAGCAGTAATATATCTGTAAATGATCCTCCTGTCAACTCTCATGAAGATGGGCATCTCAGGAACTGCTCTCCAGTGGCTCAAGTCTTACCTCTCAGGTCCTTCAGGGTGTCATGGAGAGGTGAAGTGTCTAAGTCACATCATCTAGCAACTGGAGTTCCACAGGGCTCAGTGCTTGGACCACTTCTCTTCTCCATCTACATGTCATCACTGGGATCTGTCATTCAGAAACATGGCGTTTCCTATCACTGCTATGCCGACGACACTCAACTCTACTTCTCATTTCAACCAGATGATCCCACGGTTGGTGTTCGTATCGCTGCCTGCCTAACAGACATTTCTGCCTGGATGAAGGAGCATCACCTGCAACTCAACCTTGCAAAGACAGAACTGCTTGTGGTCTCAGCCAACCCAGCACTTCATCACAATCTCTCCATTCAGCTAGGATCATCAACCATAACTCCGTCCAGGACAGCCAGGAATCTTGGAGTTGTGATTGATGATCAGCTAAAATTCACTGACCACATCACTGCAACAACCCGGTCCTGCAGATTTGCATTATATAACATCAGGAAGATTAGACCCTTCCTATCAGAGCAGGCCACTCAACTCTTGGTCCAAGCTCTTGTTCTCTCCAGACTGGACTACTGTAATGCTCTTCTAGCGGGCCTTCCGGCATGCACTATCAAACCCTTGCTACTGATCCAGAATGCAGCGGTGAGGGTGATCTTTAACGAGCCGAAGAGAGCGCACGTCACGCCTCTCTTCATCAGTCTCCACTGGCTGCCAATAGCCGCTCGCATCAAATTTAAGACACTGGTGCTCGCCTTCAAAGCAACCACTGGCTCTGCACCAATATACCTAAACTCGCTTGTTCAGACTTACACACCTTCCAGGTGCTTACGTTCTGCCAGTGAACGACGCCTTGTGGTGCCATCCCAAAGAGGCATGAAATCACTCTCACGGACCTTTTCCTGGACCGCCCCCACCTGGTGGAATGACCTGCCTATCTCAATTCTCAATTCGATTAAATTCGAGCAGCCGAATCTGTAGCAATTTTCAAAAAACAGCTAAAGACACATCTCTTCCAGCAGATCAAGAATAGCACCTAACATTCTATTCATTTTCTGTCTGTCTAATTTATAAAAATAAAAAAAACTGTCCTGTGTGTTCTGTGCTAGATTAACTGAGACTTGTTACAGCACTTGCATACTGTTGCCCTTGACTGCTCTAGCTGCTTCTATTGCTCTCATTTGTAAGTCGCTTTGGATAAAAGCGTCTGCTAAATGACTAAATGTAAATGTAAATGTAATATCTATATTTACATATATATTAGTGCTGGGGAAAAATGAATCGTGATTAATTGCATCCAAAATAAAAGTTTGTGTTTACATAATAAATTTGTGTGTGCTGTGTATAATTATCATGTATATATAAATACACACCTCCATGTATATACTGTATATATTTATCTTATATAAAAATATATTTTTTTATAAAAAAAATTAAAAAAATCTTAAATGTATGCATGCATGTGTATTTATATATATATATACTTAATAATTATACACAGTACACACACATATATTATGTAAACACAAACTTTTATTTTGGATGCAGTTAAGCGCGATTAATTTTTCTCCCGATATATATACACAGTTTATTACATTGACATTTTTTTCACCAATTTGCACTACTATATAATAGAGAAAAATTACATTCTCATTAAATTAATGCAAAAACACTGACATATTATTTAAATTGTAAACTGACATGTCTATCTTTTGTGTCCAAATTCATTATTTTTCTAAAAATACTTGTAATAAATACATGCCATATATCAAATTGATCTACAATATCTCCTTTATAAGAAACCCTTTTCATTTGTGTGAGTTTTGGTGTTTGAAAGACCAAAAATGTCAGGTGGTGCGACCGTCCGAACGTATAAGCAGAAAACAAAATGGTTCATTTTCTCAATAAAATTCTTAATCAAATAGTTTGCCATGATTTTATGTTAAATTCCTTATAAATGAGGGAAAATAGTGTATCGGCCCTATTTCAAAACTGAAAAATTACCAACATAAAAATGCCATGTTCCTTTAAGAAAACCATGTGACATCACACAGAAGACCCCAGAGGACCCCTCTGATGCAATGTC
>CM042250.1:52886365-52923865 GCA_023566225.1 Romanogobio albipinnatus
CAGCTGCAGACAGACTCCGCCCTATTAGCATAAACCCCGTCCACAGCTGCAGACAGACTCTGCCGTATTAGTATAAACCCTGTCCACAGCTGCAGACAGACTCCACCCTATTAGCATAAACCCCGTCCACAGCTGCAGACAGACTCCACCCTATTAGCATAAACCCCGTCCACAGCTGCTGACAGACTCCGCCCTATTAGCATAAACCCCGTCCACAGCTGCAGACAGACTCTGCCGTATTAGTATAAACCCCGTCCACAGCTGCAGACAGACTCTGCCCTATTAGCATAAACCCCGTCCACAGCTGCAGACAGACTCTGCCCTATTAGCATAAACCCTGTCCACAGCTGCAGACAGACTCTGCCGTATTAGTATAAACCCCGTCCACAGCTGCAGACAGACTCCACCCTATTAGCATAAACCCCGTCCACAGCTGCAGACAGACTCCACCCTATTAGCATAAACCCCGTCCACAGCTGCAGACAGACTCTGCCGTATTAGTATAAACCCCGTCCACAGCTGCAGACAGACTCCACCCTATTAGCATAAACCCCGTCCACAGCTGCAGACAGACTCTGCCGTATTAGCATAAACCCCGTCCACAGCTGCAGACAGACTCCACCCTATTAGCATAAACCCCGTCCACAGCTGCAGACAGACTCTGCCGTATTAGCATAAACCCCGTCCACAGCTGCAGACAGACTCCACCCTATTAGCATAAACCCCGTCCACAGCTGCAGACAGACTCTGCCGTATTAGTATAAACCCCGTCCACAGCTGCAGACAGACTCCACCCTATTAGCATAAACCCCGTCCACAGCTGCAGACAGACTCTGCCCTATTAGCATAAACCCTGTCCACAGCTGCAGACAGACTCTGCCGTATTAGTATAAACCCCGTCCACAGCTGCAGACAGACTCCACCCTATTAGCATAAACCCCGTCCACAGCTGCAGACAGACTCCACCCTATTAGCATAAACCCCGTCCACAGCTGCTGACAGACTCCGCCCTATTAGCATAAACCCCGTCCACAGCTGCAGACAGACTCTGCCGTATTAGTATAAACCCCGTCCACAGCTGCTGACAGACTCTGCCCTATTAGCATAAACCCTGTCCACAGCTGCAGACAGACTCTGCCGTATTAGTATAAACCCCGTCCACAGCTGCAGACAGACTCCACCCTATTAGCATAAACCCCGTCCACAGCTGCTGACAGACTCCGCCCTATTAGCATAAACCCCGTCCACAGCTGCAGACAGACTCTGCCGTATTAGTATAAACCCCGTCCACAGCTGCTGACAGACTCTGCCCTATTAGCATAAACCCCGTCCACAGCTGCAGACAGACTCTGCCGTATTAGTATAAACCCCGTCCACAGCTGCTGACAGACTCCGCCCTATTAGCATAAACCCCGTCCACAGCTGCAGACAGACTCCACCCTATTAGCATAAACCCCGTCCACAGCTGCAGACAGACTCTGCCGTATTAGCATAAACCCCGTCCACAGCTGCTGACAGACTCCGCCCTATTAGCATAAACCCCGTCCACAGCTGCAGACAGACTCTGCCGTATTAGTATAAACCCTGTCCACAGCTGCAGACAGACTCCACCCTATTAGCATAAACCCCGTCCACAGCTGCAGACAGACTCCGCCCTATTAGCATAAACCCCGTCCACAGCTGCAGACAGACTCTGCCGTATTAGTATAAACCCTGTCCACAGCTGCAGACAGACTCCGCCCTATTAGCATAAACCCCGTCCACAGCTGCAGACAGACTCTGCCGTATTAGCATAAACCCCGTCCACAGCTGCAGACAGACTCCACCCTATTAGCATAAACCCCGTCCACAGCTGCAGACAGACTCCACCCTATTAGCATAGACCCTAGTGTTGTAGTACTCGAGACCGGTCTTAGTCTCGAGACCGGTCTTAAGACCATTTTTTGATGGTCTTGGTCTTGTCTCGGTCTCGACTGCATTTCTCCTCGGTCTTGTCTTGGTCTCGGACTTAAAGGACTCGGGATTTTATCTCAAGACCAGTCAAGACCACAACTGCAAGGATATCACTAAATTGCCGGTGCATTGTCTGATTTAATATCATTAATGTGATTTGATGTAAAACTTACAGCTTAAAATGCAATCAATTACTTCTTTGTAATGTGATTTATTTTGTTACTGTGCTGCCGGGTTCAAAATCAATGCAGAATTGTCTCAGAAATGTGCAAATATTAATATAAATGCCCAAAAAATTCTGAGATTTCGTTTTTTTATATAACATAGAATAGAACTAAGCAATATCGCAATAGCAAGAGAGCTGTTTTCATGAATATATTAGCGTGATTGCAAATTATATTGATTTATACAAACATTCTATAAACAAGAAGTTAAATTACATTTTAAACTGTGTCTTTGCTAATTCGGCAACGTTTCGTTATTAAAAGAATCGGTTGCTTTGAACAAATCGGTTGAATAAAGGATTCTGTGACGGTTAAATAATGTTAATGTTTTAATGTTAAATTAATCTGAACATTATTTATGCAGGTGTAATCGTATCAATTCAGATGCAACTTCTGTGCCATGAATTTTATTGGTAGTGATTTGATTGGTAACAGCGCTATAGTGTCTTACTATTCTAATTGTATTTAATTACCGTATTCAATATAAGTAATTTCTCAGACACTAGATATGGATCTTTTAGATGAATTTAAGGAGTGCTGGTCTGGTCTTGGTCTTGACTCGGTCTCGCCCTGTCTTGGTCTTGGTCTTGTCTTGGTCTCAACACCACAAAGTCTTGGTCTTGTCTTGGTCTCGGCACACGCTGGTCTTGGTCTCGACTTGGTCTCGGTTTAGGTGGTCTTGACTACAACACTAATAGACCCCACCCATAGCTGCTGACAGACTCCGCCCTATTAGCATAAACCCCGTCCACGGCTGCTGACAGACTCCGCCCTATTAGCATAAACCCCGTCCACAGCTGCAGACAGACTCCGCCCTATTAGCATAAACCCCGTCCACAGCTGCTGACAGACTCTGCCCTATTAGCATAAACCCCGTCCACAGCTGCAGACAGACTCCGCCCTATTAGCATAAACCCTGTCCACAGCTGCTGACAGACTCCGCCCTATTAGCATAAACCCCGTCCACAGCTGCAGACAGACTCTGCCGTATTAGCATAAACCCTGTCCACGGCTGCTGACAGACTCTGCCCTATTAGCATAAACCCTGTCCACAGCTGCAGACAGACTCTGCCCTATTAGCATAAACCCCGTCCACAGCTGCTGACAGACTCTGCCCTATTAGCATAAACCCTGTCCACAGCTGCAGACAGACTCCGCCCTATTAGCATAAACCCTGTCCACAGCTGCTGACAGACTCCGCCCTATTAGCATAAACCCTGCCCATGGCTGCTGACAGACTCCGCCCTATTAGCATAAACCCTGTCCACAGCTGCAGACAGACTCTGCCCTATTAGCATAAACCCCGTCCACAGCTGCTGACAGACTCTGCCGTATTAGCATAAACCCTGTCCACGGCTGCTGACAGACTCTGCCCTATTAGCATAAACCCTGTCCACAGCTGCAGACAGACTCTGCCCTATTAGCATAAACCCCGTCCACGGCTGCTGACAGACTCTGCCCTATTAGCATAAACCCTGTCCACAGCTGCTGACAGACTCCGCCCTATTAGCATAAACCCCGTCCACAGCTGCTGACAGACTCTGCCCTATTAGCATAAACCCCGTCCACAGCTGCAGACAGACTCCGCCCTATTAGCATAAACCCCGTCCACAGCTGCTGACAGACTCTGCCCTATTAGCATAAACCCCGTCCACAGCTGCAGACAGACTCCACCCTATTAGCATAAACCCTGTCCACAGCTGCTGACAGACTCCGCCCTATTAGCATAAACCCTGTCCACAGCTGCTGACAGACTCTGCCCTATTAGCATAAACCCTGTCCACAGCTGCTGACAGACTCCGCCCTATTAGCATAAACCCCGTCCACAGCTGCTGACAGACTCCGCCCTATTAGCATAAACCCCGTCCACAGCTGCTGACAGACTCCGCCCTATTAGCATAAACCCTGTCCACGGCTGCTGACAGACTCCGCCCTATTAGCATAAACCCCGTCCACAGCTGCAGACAGACTCCACCCTATTAGCATAAACCCTGTCCACAGCTGCTGACAGACTCCGCCCTATTAGCATAAACCCCACCTATGGCTGCTGACAGACTCCACCCTATTAGCATAAACCCCGTCCACAGCTGCTGACAGACTCCGCCCTATTAGCATAAACCCCACCTATGGCTGCTGACAGACCTATTAGCATAAAAAGAGTATCAGAGGCACAAGCTGTACAGGCTCCGCCCTCTTCTGGATCCGGGGCGGGGAGCAGCAGCTCATTTGCATTTAAAGATACATGCACCAAAACAGCATGTTTTTCTTTCCACTCAAACATTTACAACATTTTACAATAAATGATCTGTGGGGTATTTTGAGCTGAAACTTCACACACACACACACACACACACACACACACACACACACACACACACACACACACACACACACACACACACACACACACACACACACACACACACACACACACACACACACACTCTGGAGAAACCTGAGACTTGCATTACAATCCTGTAAAAAGGGGCAAAACAGGTCCCTTTTAAAACCATCTATAAAAGTAACGATATAACAGGTTGTCATGAAGTTAATGTTGATGTTGATCATATGAAAGTTAACTAACATGCTCTTAAAAGCATTGCGACTTTAATGAAACATTGAATTTCATTGGTTGAACGCTCTACAAATGATTGGCAGCTAAAAGCACAAAACCAGTGAAACTAAAGGAGACATTTGTGCCAAAATTGCTATGAAAATAATGCATTTCAAATGGAAAATGAGTTTTTAAAAGCAGGCCATATAAAGTGAATGTGATGTGAGGATGTAATGCTCTCTCACCATGTGCACATCGAGCATCCCAGCAGAAGGTCATGTGACTCCACCGGTGTGTTTCCTGCGAGCGCTCGCATCGCTCAGTAAAACGATAGAGATGATATTATAAACTGTCAGTGCCTGCAAGAGAAAAGAAACGTTAATAAGGAATCATAAACCTCATCATGATGATTTGGCCTTTGCATGTTTTTGACAGCATCACGGACGCATTACAATCCACACTGAGGAATCACAACAAGTGTGACCTTTACCAAACATGGAGCACGGAAGAGAAAAGGTCACATGAGGAGGAGGAGGAAGAGGAGGAGGGGAAATAAGAAGCCATCTTTACTAATAATACACAAACAATCAGCCGTCGCAGCGGAGGACTATCATTCGCCGAACAACTGATGACGTCACGGATTGATTGACCAATCAGCGGAAGGGGGCGTTTCTCTCCCGCCCACACGGAGAGATCGAATTACAAAGCGGTTTATTCATTTCTAAGCTGAATTCTTCTCACATTTTTCTACTCTCGATATTAAATAAAAACAAAACAAATGAAGGAATGATACACGGTATCAGGTTTAGTTTTAGTCATTTTAGTACTTTGACTTATTTTATTTCAGTTAGTTTGCCAAGGCAACATTTCTCATTTAAATTTTTTAAGTTGAATTTTTAAATTTCAATTAAAGCTGCACTATGTAACATGTAAAATATCCAAACACCACTCGGCCAGTGTTATACTGTATATAGTGTTGAGTTGAGAACTTACAATATCCCAAATGTTTCCAGCGATTTGTAAATCATGAGACGCTATTTTACCCGAGGAATCGGGACGTGTGAGGGCGTGGCCTGTCGATGACATCATATCATAAAAGTCCCACCGGCGACTGTGGCATAATAAAAGTCCCGCTGGCGACTGTGGCATAGTAAAAGTCCCGCTGGCGACTGTGGCATAATAAAAGTCCCGCTGGCGACTGTGGCATAATAAAAGTCCCGCCGGCGACTGTGGCATAATAAAAGTCCCGCTGGCGACTGTGGTATAATAAAAGTCCCGCTGGCGACTGTGGCATAATAAAAGTCCCAATAAAAGTCCCGCTGGCGACTGTGGCATAATAAAAGTCCCGCTGGCGACTGTGGCATAATAAAAGTCCCGCCGGTGACTGTGTCATGATAAAAGTCCCACTGCTCGCGAGGCGTGTGTTGCGTTCATCTCATTAACAATCGCTCCAGTGTTTCCTCAGCTCCACAACACTCGATCCTGCTCTGCTTCAGACTACAGTAACATTAATAATCACATCCATCAACATGATTTCTGCCCGAGTCCTGTCCCGATTCTTTCCCACCGGCTGTGAGGTGAAGACCACATGTCCCAAGATTCTGCGCTCAAACGTGCCGTCATCAAACTACGCTTTTTTTCGAACAGGTGACCTCTAGCGGACGGAAAAGTTACATAGTGCACCTTTATTAAAAAGATTTAAAATGTTATAAATAATACAATACTATGGGTTGTTGCTAAGGCAGTGTTATTTCAATATCATTTATATGCTATTATAGTATTTATTATTATTTTGAATTAGCTTTTATTTTTTAAATTTTTTTATTTAAATTTGAGTAATTTTGTCATTTGCTTTTGTCTTTTGCATTGGTTTTATTCAGCTGAAATTTATTTCAGTGTTCATTTTAATAATTTTAGTGTTTGCCAAGGCAACATTTTTGTTTTTTGAATTGTTTCATCTAATATGTATAATTAAATATTATTATTATAATTAAAAATTATATTTTAATTCATATAAATATTATTAAAATAATTTCAATTAACAAAATGATTTAAAAATGTAAAATCTTTAAAAGCTATGTTTTTTTTATATTATTTATATGCTATTATAGTATTTATTTTATATTTATTTTTTAATTTATTTCAAATAATATTTATTATTTGCTTTTATTCAGCTGAAATTTATTTCAGTGTTAGTTTTAGTAATTTTAGTACTTCGTCTTAATTTATTTTAGTAGTTTGCCAAGGAAACATTTCTCATTTTTTTCATCTAATATTTATATTTTATTTCAGATTTATTTCAATTAACAAAATTATTTAAAATGTTTAAAACGTTTAAAAGCTATATTGTTTACACTAGGCAGTGTTTTTGTATATTATTTATATGCTATTATAGTGTTTATTTTATATATTTTTTTATTTAAATTTAAGTAATTTTGTTATTTGCTTTTGTCATTTTCATCGGTTTTATTTATTTAGTTTCCAATGCAACATTTCTCATTTTTATTTAATTTTTTTCATCTAATATTTATGTTATTTCAGCTTTGTTTCAATTATCAAAATTATTTTTAATAGTTTTAGTTAAACAACAGTTTCCACTTGAAAAATAGTAACATAAATGAACTAGCTTTATTCTAGTTTCATTTTATTTTAGTCTATTTGACTAGTTAAGTCAAAACTATTATTTAACATCATTGAACCAAAATAAATGCATTCATTCATACCAACAGAATGACTTGTTAATGGGTGAAAACCAGTGAAATAACTCTTTTTACCATGGTACTGTACACATCAAAATACTGTGAGCTGTTCTAGTGTCTGTTCATAGTGTCTGTTCATAATGTCTGTTCATAGTGTCTGTTCATAATGTCTGTTCATAGTGTCTGTTCATAATGTCTGTTCATAGTGTCTGTTCATAATGTCTGTTCATAGTGTCTGTGTCTGTTCATAGTGTCTGTGTCTGTTCATGAGGTCTGTTCATAGTGTCTGTTCACAATGTCTGTTCATAATGTCTGTTCATAATGTCTGTGTCTGTTCACAATGTCTGTTCATAGTGTCTGTTCATAATGTCTGTTCATAATGTCTGTTCATAATATCTGTTCATAATGTCTGTGTCTGTTCATAGTGTCTGTTCATAGTGTCTGTGTCTGTTCATAATGTCTGTGTCTGTTCATAATGTCTGTTCATAGTGTCTGTGTCTGTTAATAGTGTCTGTTCATAATGTCTGTTCATAGTGTCTGTGTCTGTTAATAGTGTCTGTTCATAATGTCTGTGTCTGTTCATAATGTCTGTGTCTGTTCATAGTGTCTGTTCATAATGTCTGTGTCTGTTCATAATGTCTGTTCATAGTGTCTGTTCATAATGTCTGTTCATAGTGTCTGTGTCTGTTCATAATGTCTGTGTCTGTTCATAATGTCTGTTCATAATGTCTGTTCATAATGTCTGTCTGTTCATAATGTCTGTTCATAATGTCTGTTCATAGTGTCTGTTCACAATGTCTGTTCATAATGTCTGTGTCTGTTCACAATGTCTGTTCATAATGTCTGTTCATAATATCTGTTCATAATGTCTGTGTCTGTTCATAGTGTCTGTTCATAGTGTCTGTTCATAATATCTGTGTCTGTTCATAATGTCTGTTCATAGTGTCTGTGTCTGTTAATAGTGTCTGTTCATAGTGTCTGTGTCTGTTAATAGTGTCTGTTCATAATGTCTGAGTCTGTTCATAATGTCTGTGTCTGTTCATAGTGTCTGTTCATAATGTCTGTGTCTGTTCATAATGTCTGTTCATAGTGTCTGTGTCTGTTCATAATGTCTGTTCATAGTGTCTGTGTCTGTTCATAATGTCTGTTCATAATGTCTGTGTCTGTTCATAATGTCTGTTCATAGTGTCTGTGTCTGTTCATAATGTCTGTTCATAGTGTCTGTGTCTGTTCATAATGTCTGTTCATAATGTCTGTTCATAATGTCTGTGTCTGTTCATAATGTCTGTTCATAATGTCTGTTCATAATGTCTGTGTCTGTTCATAATGTCTGTTCATAGTGTCTGTTCATAGTGTCTGTTCATAATGTCTGTGTCTGTTCATAGTGTCTGTTCATAATGTCTGTCTGTTCATAATGTTTGTTCATAGTGTCTGTGTCTGTTCATAGTGTCTGTTCATAATGTCTGTGTCTGTTCATAATGTCTGTGTCTGTTCATAGTGTCTGTTCATAATGTCTGTGTCTGTTCATTATGTCTGTGTCTGTTCATAATGTCTGTGTCTGTTCATAATGTCTGTGTCTGTTCATAGTGTCTGTTCATAATGTCTGTGTCTGTTCATAGTGTCTGTGTCTGTTCATAGTGTCTGTGTCTGTTCATAGTGTCTGTTCATAATGTCTGTGTCTGTTCATGATGTCTGTGTCTGTTCATAGTGTCTGTTCATAGTGTCTGTTCATGATGTCTGTGTCTGTTCATAGTGTCTGTTCATAGTGTCTGTTCATAATATCTGTTCATGATGTCTGTGTCTGTTCATAGTGTCTGTTCATAGTGTCTGTTCATAATATCTGTTCATAATGTCTGTGTCTGTTCATAGTGTCTGTTCATAGTGTCTGTGTCTGTTCATAGTGTCTGTGTCTGTTCATAGTGTCTGTGTCTGTTAATAGTGTCTGTTCATAGTGTCTGTGTCTGTTAATAGTGTCTGTTCATAATGTCTGAGTCTGTTCATAATGTCTGTGTCTGTTCATAGTGTCTGTTCATAATGTCTGTGTCTGTTCATAATGTCTGTTCATAGTGTCTGTGTCTGTTCATAATGTCTGTTCATAGTGTCTGTGTCTGTTCATAATGTCTGTTCATAATGTCTGTGTCTGTTCATAATGTCTGTTCATAGTGTCTGTGTCTGTTCATAATGTCTGTTCATAGTGTCTGTGTCTGTTCATAATGTCTGTTCATAATGTCTGTTCATAATGTCTGTGTCTGTTCATAATGTCTGTTCATAATGTCTGTTCATAATGTCTGTGTCTGTTCATAATGTCTGTTCATAGTGTCTGTTCATAATGTCTGTGTCTGTTCATAGTGTCTGTTCATAATGTCTGTCTGTTCATAATGTTTGTTCATAGTGTCTGTGTCTGTTCATAGTGTCTGTTCATAGTGTCTGTGTCTGTTCATAGTGTCTGTTCATAATGTCTGTGTCTGTTCATGATGTCTGTGTCTGTTCATAGTGTCTGTTCATAATGTCTGTTCAAGCTTTGCTCTATTAATGCAGTGAACTTCTGCTGAAACTAAAAGCAAGATAAACATCTGCTCTGGCCTTTGTTGAAATGACAATACATGCCACGACTTAATGAAGCACCTTTTTAGTCAACATCTTTGAATTTGTCCCGTAAAACCCACTTTGAGACCAACAGAAAATAAGAATTGTGATATTTGTAATTGCATTAGGGCAGGAACGCACAGGACTCTCTCGGATTCAATCACATTAAACACAGATATCTCCGATTGGATTGCTGCTAAATTAGATTTCTGGCTACCAAAAAGCAAGGAATGTAATCTCATTCTGCCCTGAAAATATATAAAAAATCTGTTCCGTGCCCAACAAACCAATGCACGTCTAATCTAAATCCATCAGATATATTAAAACACAAGAAAAATATACTGTCGGAGAACACAACTTATGAAGACCAAACAGACCCAGAATAAAACATCCTGTGGGAATTCTGCCATTACGAGATTAGTGCTGCCTCCATTCTGGGAAAGTCGGAATTTCCACCTTCCCACTTGCAACAGAGTAATGTTCGTGACCATCTCAGACCAACCCAACAGTTTTATTTAACAGCTCAAGATCTAAAAATCTAAATATTATGTTGGTTCAACTCCCAAAAATCCTGAGAAAAGTCTGTTAGTGCCTCAGTGACAACTTCACTCAGAGAAGCCGTCAATCTCAGCCGTCAATCATGACCCCTTGTTTTTATAGCATCAAATAACTCACTAAAACTAAACTTATTTTAAAAACAAACATTTGAAATTAAATCTGTTCATAATGTCTGTTCATAATGTCTGTTCATAGTGTCTGTTCATAGTGTCTGTTTTTAGTGTCTGTGTCTGTTCATAGTGTCTGTTCATAGTGTCTGTTCATAATGTCTGTGTCTGTTCATAATGTCTGTTCATAGTGTCTGATCATAGTGTCTGTTCATAGTGTCTGTGTCTGTTCATAGTGTCTGTTCATAGTGTCTGTTCATAATGTCTGTGTCTGTGCATAGTGTCTGTTCATAATGTCTGTGTCTGTTCATAATGTCTGTTCATAGTGTCTGATCATAGTGTCTGTTCATAGTGTCCGTGTCTGTTCATAGTGTCTGTTCATAATGTCTGTTCATAGTGTCTGTTCATAGTGTCTGTTTTTAGTGTCTGTGTCTGTTCATAGTGTCTGTGTCTGTTCATAGTGTCTGTTCATAATGTCTGTGTCTGTTCATAGTGTCTGTTCATAATGTCTGTGTCTGTTCATAATGTCTGTTCATAGTGTCTGATCATAGTGTCTGTTCATAGTGTCCGTGTCTGTTCATAGTGTCTGTTCATATTGTCTGTGTCTGTTCATAGTGTCTGTTTTTAGTGTCTGTGTCTGTTCATAGTGTCTGTTCATAGTGTCTGTTCAGTGTCTGTTCATATTGTCTGTGTCTGTTCATAGTGTCTGTGTCTGTTCATAGTGTCTGTGTCTGTTCATAGTGTCTGTTCATAATGTCTGTGTCTGTTCATAGTGTCTGTTCATAATGTCTGTTAATAGTGTCTGTGTCTGTTCATAGTGTCTGTTCATAGTGTCTGTGTCTGTTCATAGTGTCTGTTCATAATGTCTGTTCATAGTGTCTGTGTCTGTTCATAATGTCTGTGTCTGTTCATAGTGTCTGTTCATAGTGTCTGTGTCTGTTCATAGTGTCTGTTCATAATGTCTGTTCATAGTGTCTGTGTCTGTTCATAGTGTCTGTTCATAGTGTCTGTTCATAATGTCTGTTCATAATGTCTGTTCATAGTGTCTGTTCATAATGTCTGTTGATAGTGTCTGTTCATAGTGTCTGTTCATAGTGTCTGTTCATAGTGTCTGTTCATAATGTCTGTTCATAGTGTCTGTTCATAGTGTCTGTGTCTGTTCATAGTGTCTGTTCATAGTGTCTGTGTCTGTTCATAGTGTCTGTGTCTGTTCATAGTGTCTGTTCATAGTGTCTGTGTCTGTTCATAGTGTCTGTTCATAGTGTCTGTGTCTGTTCATAGTCTCTTTTCATAGTGTCTGTGTCTGTTCATAGTGTCTGTTCATAGTGTCTGTGTCTGTTCATAGTGTCTATTCATAGTGTCTGTGTCTGTTCATAGTGTCTGTTCATAATGTCTGTTCATAGTGTCTGTGTCTGTTCATAGTGTCTGTTCATAGTGTCTGTTCATAGTGTCTGTGTCTGTTCATAGTGTCTGTTCATAATGTCTGTTCATAGTGTCTGTGTCTGTTCATAGTGTCTGTTCATAGTGTCTGTGTCTGTTCATAGTGTCTGTTCATAGTGTCTGTTCATAATGTCTGTTCATAATGTCTGTTCATAGTGTCTGTTCATAGTGTCTGTTCATAATGTCTGTTCATAATGTCTGTTCATAATGTCTGTTCATAATGTCTGTTCATAGTGTCTGTTCATAGTGTCTGTGTCTGTTCATAGTGTCTGTTCATAGTGTCTGTTCATAATGTCTGTTCATAATGTCTGTTCATAGTGTCTGTGTCTGTTCATAGTGTCTGTTCATAGTGTCTGTGTCTGTTCATAGTGTCTGTTCATAGTGTCTGTTCATAATGTCTGTTCATAATGTCTGTTCATAGTGTCTGTTCATAGTGTCTGTTCATAATGTCTGTTCATAATGTCTGTTCATAGTGTCTGTTCATAGTGTCTGTTCATAATGTCTGTTCATAATGTCTGTTCATAGTGTCTGTTCATAGTGTCTGTTCATAGTGTCTGTTCATAGTGTCTGTTCATAGTGTCTGTTCATAATGTCTGTTCATAGTGTCTGTTCATAGTGTCTGTTCATAGTGTCTGTTCATAGTGTCTGTTCATAGTGTCTGTTCATAATGTCTGTTCATAGTGTCTGTTCATAGTGTCTGTGTCTGTTCATAGTGTCTGTGTCTGTTCATAGTGTCTGTTCATAGTGTCTGTGTCTGTTCATAGTGTCTGTTCATAGTGTCTGTGTCTGTTCATAGTGTCTGTTCATAATGTCTGTTCATAGTGTCTGTGTCTGTTCATAGTGTCTGTTCATAATGTCTGTTCATAGTGTCTGTTCATAGTGTCTGTTCATAGTGTCTGTTCATAATGTCTGTTCATAGTGTCTGTTCATAGTGTCTGTTCATAATGTCTGTTCATAGTGTCTGTTCATAGTGTCTGTTCATAATGTCTGTTCATAGTGTCTGTTTATAGTGTCTGTTCATAGTGTCTGTGTCTGTTCATAGTGTCTGTTCATAGTGTCTGTGTCTGTTCATAGTGTCTGTTCATAATGTCTGTTCATAGTGTCTGTTCATAGTGTCTGTTCATAGTGTCTGTTCATAATGTCTGTTCATAGTGTCTGTTTATAGTGTCTGTTCATAGTGTCTGTTCATAGTGTCTGTGTCTGTTCATAGTGTCTGTGTCTGTTCATAATGTCTGTTCATAGTGTCTGTGTCTGTTCATATGATGAAATGATATGATATGATGAAATTAAATCATCGTGAAAAAAACTGTCTAAAATGGCAAGCCATCTTTAGGAAACAGTTATTTGAAGTGTAATTTAATAGTTTAGTGTGTCTCGTGTCCATTCTAAAACATGGAGAGGTGGGGTTTAGGAGCTATACTGGGACCAACCACTAGGGGGCGATGGAGGCGTGGAGGCTTCAGTTTCTGAGAGGAGCGCTGCAGGCTTGGTGTGAACGCACCATAAAGAGTTGATTCTCATGATAAACATTGACAAAATTAAAAAACGAGTTGGACGTATGACGGAGTATTTCTGTTCCAAATACACAAATTGGATTTGTATACGTTTCGGAACGTTTTTTTTCTTCTCGAATATGGCCCTGTATGACATCATAAAGGGTGGAATTGACAAATAATGTAAAGTTCTTGAAAAAAACTTCTTTACTGACCACATATTTTTTGTGGGTGATTGTAAAAAATGCACTTTTCATTGGAGAAAATATGGAGCCATTGTAACAAACGTTTTATACAAATGCACTGTGCACATGTGCTGAAACAGGACACAAAATGGACCCCTGTGGGTCATGTGACCACTTGTTTGCACTTTCATTGATTAGTATTTGAGTTATTCTTCCCTGAGATAGGTTTGACCAATAAATTGGTGTGTCAATTAATTAAAAATAAACTAAAATAGACTATATTGCCTGGAGGCAACACCGTACCATAGAGGGTTAAACATGCTCGGGCAAATGAACTAACCAGTTGCAGATACTCTACTCTATTCAGATATTCTACATATCAACCTCTTCCATCATGTGTGTGTGTGTTTGTGTGTAAGCGTTTAGCTAATGAAGACCGGTCCGCCGGTCCCTCACCTGTCCTTCAGAGCGGCGCTAAAGCGTTTCTCTGAGGTAACGACACAAAGTGAGACGAGCGAGCCACTTATCGGATCATTGAGGAAGAGCGGGTTCACACCAGACACCTCACTAAAACTAATAAGCTAAGTGTGCGGCGCGGCCAGGGATCGGACACACTCCTCATCATTACACACAAACACACACTCCAGCAACACTAGCTTATGAGACACCTTATTCAACAGAATCGAAAATTGACTACTTTACCCAATATTTATGTGTTCATCATAGTTTTATGCTTACTAGAGTATCATATCATTAACTGTATTGTAACCAGTGTTGGGGAAAGTTACTTTTAAAGGGGTTTTGACAAATAGTTCCAGGGGCGTAGGAACGACTTTGACAATTGGGGGGGGGGACATTTTGGCCACTATGAATCAACGTCCATCCCACCACCATAAGAGTAACATACAGTATGGTGACATGATACAACATGTATGTTTTGCTCATGTGATAATGAAAAACAACATTCTGCATGTTGAAATGTGCAGTAAGTTCACATTCAATTTTGAATCCCATTGCCATTTAACTATAAAATGATGCAATCTTTGTTAATAGGCTTTTATTCTGTTAGCAGAAAATTAAATTTTCAATTTAACAAAACTATTTTTTACCAGATGGTGCCATTTTTTTCAGGTTTGGCCTATAAATAAAATACTTTATTACTGTTTTCTGCTTCTGCATATTATAAAGACAATTATGCAGCTATAACTGTGTGGATGTGTTATGGATGTTAGAGAGTGGTTTGTATGTGTGTAATAAAAAAATTGTGTGGGTGTGCATGTGTTTTTTTTTTCATATTTGAGAGAGAAAAACGTAACTACACTGCAAATCACAAATCCAAACACTGTGTGTATCAGTGGAGTTCTGCTGGCATCTAACGGGGAAACTGTGGCACTGCGCCCAAACAATCTGACAGAAAGCTCATTTTTGGAGATATCAACCTCAAATTTGGAACTTTTTTTTATTTATGGCTTTGGTTTTCTAGCAGTTTTAGAGTTTACCATGTTTCATAAAAATATATGTTATATAAAATAATATTCATAAACTTAAACCTATAACCTATTTTTTTTTTTTTTTTCACTTTTTAAACTTTTAGTTTGGCTTCAACAATAATCTGCCAAGGGTCGTCTTAAGTTTGTGCTCCCAATATTAATTTTTTATGACAGTTTTTTGACATGGATATTTTTGTCCTCTATGGACCTATGTGTAACTTTTTAAAATTGATGTACAAGGGTTAAATGTACTATCTACACTCCCCTAAAGGATTATTAGGAACACCTGTTCAATTTCTCATTAATGCGATTATCTAATCAACCAATCACATGGCAGTTGCTTCAATGCATTTAGGGGTGTGGTCCTGGTCAAGACAATCTCCTGAACTCCAAACTGAATGTCAGAATGGGAAAGAAAGGTGATTTAAGCAATTTTGAGCGTGGCATGGTTGTTGGTGCCAGACGGGCCGGTCTGAGTATTTCACAATCTGCTCAGTTACTGGGATTTTCACACACAACCATTTCTAGGGTTTACAAAGAATGGTGTGAAAAGGGAAACACATCCAGTATGGGGCAGTCCTGTGGGCCAAAATGCCTTGTTGATGCTAGAGGTCAGAGGAGAATGGGCCGACTGATTCAAGCTGATAGAAGAGCAACTTTGACTGAAATAACCACTCGTTACAACCGAGGTATGCAGCAAAGCATTTGTGAAGCCACAACACGCACAACCTTGAGGCGGATGGGCTACAACAGCAGAAGACCCCACCGGGTACCACTCATCTCCACTACAAATAGGAAAAAGAGGCTACAATTTGCACCAGCTCACCAAAATTGGACAGTTGAAGACTGGAAAAATGTTGCCTGGTCTGATGAGTCTGGATTTCTGTTGAGACATTCAGATGGTAGAGTCAGAATTTGGCGTAAACAGAATGAGAACATGGATCCATCATGCCTTGTTACCACTGTGCAGGCTGGTGGTGGTGGTGTAATGGTGTGGGGGATGTTTTCTTGGCACACTTTAGGCCCCTTAGTGCCAATTGGGCATCGTTTAAATGCCACGGCCTGCCTGAGCATTGTTTCTGACCATGTCCATCCCTTTATGACCACCATGTGCCCATCCTCTGATGGCTACTTCCAGCAGGATAATGCTCCATGTCACAAAGCTCCAATCATTTCAAATTGGTTTCTTGAACATGACAATGAGTTCACTGGACTAAAATGGCCCCCACAGTCACCAGATCTCAACCCAATAGAGCATCTTTGGGATGTGGTGGAACGGGAGCTTCGTGCCCTGGATGTGCATCCCACAAATCTCCATCAACTGCAAGATGCTATCCTATCAATATGGGCCAACATTTCTAAAGAATGCTTTCAGCTCCTTGTTGAATCAATGCCACGTAGAATTAAGGCAGTTCTGAAGGCCAAAGGGGGTCAAACACAGTATTAGTGTGGTGTTCATAATAATCCTTTAGGTGAGTGTATGTTAACATTTAGTCGGTTGGAAATCAGAGTTCCTGCTACAACTAGCTTGAATAGGTGCTTGAAAACAATTGTTAAGTGGACTCGAGGCTTATGAGAAACTAAGCATATTGTATTATTTCTGTTTTTTGACTGAGGAATTGGCATTGAACAGGCAGCAACTCAACCTCCATCCCTTTAATCCATTACAAATCACCTCACACCCTGCACTGCCACCTGCCTCTCCTTTTGTCTCTTCCATGGTTGCAACTATCCATCCAACTATCCATTCTCCTAATAAATTAACAATTGTAGCCAATATGATATTGCAAACAAAGTAATAGTGGACTTATATATGATCAGTTATGTTTATCTTGGGCTCTTCTGTATGTGGATTGTGGAACATTTATAAAAGGCACAAAGTTTCACATATGCATCATTAATTCCTTTTAAGACCTCACCTTACACCCTCCACCTGTTACTTCATCTGTAACTCCATGTGCCACTCCTTCCTCACCTATATATATATATATTTTAAAGTAAATATAGGCTTGGTAAATGATAGGTTATGATGTTGTCCTGTCCTTGAGTAAAATGTGTTATATAATTGCTTACACTAACCTACTCTAAAAAAAACTTCAGTAACGTTATTTCCTGTGATGGTTTTAATTTCCTGGGGTGGCATTATGCTGAAATGGGATGACAGAACATTTTACTTTTGCTAAGGTTAACACAGAAAAATCGATTGCCAGCTATATTTATCTATATATTTATTTATCAAGGACTCCTCTCACCCGGCCCACAGACTGTTTTCTCTCCTGCCCTCCGGCAGGTGTTTCAGGATCCTCCGGACCAGGACCAGCAGACTAAAGAACAGTTTTTCCCCCAGAGCTGTCTCTTTATTGAACTCTAACCCTCGCTGATCCACTCCCTCATATACTGCCAACTCTCCTACCTCACATCTGCCTTCACTTTGTTATTTGCACTACTGGAAAAACTGTTTACTTATGCATCTTGCACTACCATACCTTAACTGGATTATGCTCATTTGCACTGCCGACTGTATTCACAGTACCAACTGTTACATTTGCATTTTGCACCGTACTTCTAACTGTAATATGCAACCACTTCCACTGCACTTTACACTTTTTTTCGGATAGCTCTGTCCATACTTCAGTGCACTACCTTAATCCACTGCTATATTCCTCATCTTAGACTAACATATTGTATACCTCTATCTGTAAAATTCTGTTTATAGTAATAGCCATCTGTATATTATATTATATTATACTCATAGTACATATTCACCTGTAAATTCTGTTTATAGTAATAACCATCTCTCTCTCTATATATATATATATATATATATTCAGTACATATCCATGTCCTGCACTTATTCATCCATTGTATATCCTGCACTTGCTGCTATTGCACTTCTGGTTAGACCTAAACTGCATTTCGTTGCCTTGTACCTGTACTTGTGTAATGACAATAAAGTTGAATCTAATCTAATCTAATCTAAATCTAAATTTATGATGATTATCAATCATATTTTTGTGAAAATTGTGATGGATTTTATTTCTCAGGATTCTTTGATGAATAGAAAGTTAAAAGGAACAGCGTTTATTTGAAATAGAATCTTTTGTAACATTATAAATGTGTGTATTGATCGATCTAATGCATCCATGCTGAATAAAAGTATCAATTTCTTTCAACCATAGTATGTGTGTGTGTGTGTATTTGTTAATATTACAATCTGAACACTGCCACAGTCTTTCATTTCACCAGTTTCAAGTGTGTTTGTGAAAACTGTTACAATCTTTCATTTCTCTCCGAACGTAACTCCTATAGTATGAGGATTCAAACCAAATTACAATTGATTAGCTAACAAGCCACAATACAGCTCCTCAAACGCTATCGGGGCAGAAATCTGAAAGGATTGAAGGAATGCCGCGCGGGTTATGTAATGCGCCGGCAATATTCCAGCAGTTCATCTAGAAGAATAAAGAATGACAGGTTTATCTTGACAACATCACAATGTTCTCCAGAGCCAAAAAACTCTCCCCAAGAAGTCAACATCTCATTCCTCATGCCTCGAAAACACCACATTCGAGGAAGAAACACACATCTATTCAATTAATTTAACCAATTTCAACTTAAGATTTTTAAGTATAACAAAAAAATAAGTTGAAACTTGTACAGCCAATATGATAATACTTAAAAAAATGAAGCCAGAAACTGAACTTAAGTTTTTAAGTTGAAGTATAGGTAGAACATTTGTACAGTTTTTCTTTCTTTAACATTCTTAAATCAAGAAACACTTACTGGAGAAGCAACATGACTAAGACATTACATTTTGATTGCTGAAAAATGTCAAAAGCAAGTGAATTTATGCTTAAAAAAAGGATAAATATCTGCCAACGGGGGTTAAACTTCATTCAAAGGGAAACGACTATTTTCTTGTTTTAAGCAAAACCTCACTTAATTTTTGACACATTTTTCAGAAAACAAGATTTAATATCTGAAGTGGATGGATGGATGCATGATAGATGGATAGTTGGATGGTTATACGAATGGATGGATGGATGGATGGATGATAGATGGATAGTTGGATGGATGATGGATGGATAGATATATATATGAATGGATGGATAGTTGGATGGATGATGGATGGATAGATATATATATGAATGGATGGATGGATAGTTGGATGAATGGATATTTGATGGATAGATATACGGATGAATGGATAGTTGGATGGATGATGGATGGATAGATATATATACGCATAGATGGATAGTTGATGGATAGATAAACGGATGGATGATATATATATATATATATATACGGATGGATGGATGATGGATGGATGATAGATGGATAGTTGGATGGATAGTTATACGGATGGATGGATAGTTGGATGGATGGATAGGTATACGGATGGATAGATATGCGGATGGATATATATATATATATATGGATGGATGGATAGATAATGGATGGATGGATAGTTATACGGATGGATGGATAGTTGGATGGATGGATGGATGGATGGATAGATGATGGATGGATAGATGGGTAGTTGGATGGATAGATGATGGATGGATGGATAGATATACAGATGGATGGAGAGATGATGGATGGATGGATGGATATATGGATGGATGGATGAATGGATAGCTGATAGATGGATAGATGATGGATGGATGGATAGATATGCAGGTGGATGGATGAATGGATAGATGGATGATAGCTGGATAGTTGGATGGCTGATGCATGGATGGATAGAAAGATATACGGATAGATGGATGGATGGATATATATATACGGATGGAGAGATGATGGATAGATATACGGATGGATGGATGAATCAATAGATATACGGATAGAGAGATGATGGATGGATAGATATATGGATGGAGAGATGATGGATGGATGACAGATGGATAGTTGGATGGATGAATAGATAGATAGATGATAGATGGATATGTGGATAAGAGATGATAGATGGATGGATGGATGGATGACCGATGGATGATAGATGGATAGTTGGATGGATAGATAGATAGATGATAGATGGATATGTGGATGAGAGATGATGGATGGATGGATGACCGATGGATGATAGATGGATAGTTGGATGGATAGATAGATGATAGATGGATATGTGGATGAGAGATGATGGATGGATGGATGGATGACCGATGGATGATAGATGGATATTTGGATGGATGGATGGATAGATAGATGATAGATGGATATGTGGATGAGAGATGATGGATGGATGACCGATGGATGATAGATGGATATGTGGATGAGAGATGATGGATGGATGGATGGATGACCGATGGATGATAGATGGATATTTGGAAGGATGGATGGATAGATGATAGCTGGATATGTGGATGAGAGATGATGGATGGATGACCGATGGATGATAGATGGATATGTGGATGAGAGATGATGGATGGATGGATGACCGATGGATGATAGATGGATATTTGGATGGATGGATAGTTGGATATTAGGTGAAGTAAATGAAACACGTTCACTGCAGTGAGTAAATCAACTGTTATTGCAACACGAAGAAGAAACGAGACACAGCCAGGTGTTGTTCTGATGAGCGAGGGGTAATATTTCTTTAGTTATGCTGTCAGAGCGCATGTCGCATTATAGAGAAAGTGGACGTCCAGTAAAGTTACATAAGCTACTTTCCGCTCATGACACACTTAAATAAGCAAAGGTTACACAACCTCTGAATTGCCCTACACATGAAGTAGGTGTAGAGGAATTCACCAGAGCATTGCGGCGGATTCCTGCCTTTGTTTGGAGCGTTGCACATTAAAACCTGTTTTTGCATTAGAAATAAAGTCCAGCTGGACGGCATTTCCTCTCTAACGGCTGACTCACAGGAAGTAAGAAGAGGAAGAGGGCAAAAATATGAAAAACATAAACTCAAACTCAGCACACACAGCGCAGGATTGAAGAGAGAAGGCTGAAAAACACGATACACAAAGCCATCAGGCGTTTCAGTGAGCGAGGGAGAGCGAGGGGGGAGGAAGTGTTGTTTTCCACCATTATGCGGCCGCCCTGCTTATGGATTCAGAGAGGAGGGTGTTCAGAAAGTGTTGGAAGCTTTCATTGAGGCATTAATGTTTTAAGAGTAACATGGCTTTTTTATCAGAAGTACATTTTTCCCATTTCTCTCTTGGCTCTTGATGTAAGCTGTGTGTTAGTGTGCGTAACAGGATTTTCCTTTTATCTCACATGATTATGTTACCACACTGCTCTCTCTCTCTCTCTCTCTCTCTCTCTCTCTCTCTCTCTCTCTATCTCAGATTTAGGACCAGTGCCAACATTAGCCACAAACACTGGATAAACAGACGAGATGTCTGAATTCCTCAAGCACGTTGTTTGTTCCTAATGAAACATCTCTAATGTCATCAGGTAATGAGTTCAGTTTGTTGTGGTTGCAGTTTTTCTTTAAGGTTTTCACCATTTTAATCTCTTATGAGTAAAACTAATATGATATATAATATTATAATCCATAAATCAAATCTATGATCAAGATGAAAAGGATATGAATTTAAAAGGCAGATGGATAGACAGTTGGATGGATGGATGGATGGATGGATGGATGGATGGATGGATGGATGGATGGATGGATGGATGGATGGATGGATGGATGGATGGATGGATGGATGGATGGATGGATGGATGGATGGATGGATGGATGGATGGATGGATGGATGGATGGATGGATGGATGGATGGATGGATGGATGGATGGATGGATGGATAGATAGATAGATAGATAGATAGATAGATAGATAGATAGATAGATAGATAGATAGATAGATAGACAATGGATGGATGGATGGATGGATGGATGGATGGATGGATGGATGGATGGATGGATGGATGGATGGATGGATGGATGGATGGATGGATGGATGGATGGATGATAGATAGATAGATAGATAGATAGATAGATAGATAGATAGATAGATAGATAGATAGATAGATAGATAGACAATGGATGGATGGATGGATGGATGGATGGATGGATGGATGGATGGATGGATCGATGGATAGATAGATAGATAGATAGATAGATAGATAGATAGATAGATAGATAGATAGATAGATAGATAGATAGATAGATGATAGATAGATAAATAGATAGATGGATAGATGGTTGGATGGATGATGGATGGATGGATGGATGGATGGATGGATGGATAGATAGATAGATAGATAGATAGATAGATAGATAGACAATGGATGGATGGATGGATGGATGGATGGATAGATAGATAGATAGATAGATAGATAGATAGATAGATAGATAGATAGATAGATAGATAGATAGATAGATAGATAGATAGATAGATAGATAGATAGATAGATAGATAGATAGATAGACAATGGATGGATGGATGGATGGATGGATGGATGGATGGATGGATAGATAGATAGATAGATAGATAGATAGATAGATAGATAGATAGATGATTGATAGATAGATAGATAGATAGATAGATAGATAGATAGATAGATAGATAGATAGATAGATAGATAGATAGATAGATAGATGATAGATAGATAGATAGATAAATAGATAGATGGATAGATGGTTGGATGGATGATGGATGGATGGATAGATAGATAGATAGATAGATAGATAGATAGATAGATAGATAGATAGATAGATAGATAGATAGATAGATAGATAGATAGATAGACAATGGATGGATGGATGGATGGATAGATAGATAGATAGATAGATAGATAGATAGATAGATAGATAGATAGATAGATAGATAGATAGATAGATAGATAGATAGATAGATAGATAGATAGATAGACAATGGATGGATGGATGGATGGATGGATGGATGGATAGATAGATAGATAGATGATAGATAGATAGATAGATAGATAGATAGATAGATAGATAGATAGATAGATAGATAGATAGATAGATAGATAGATAGATAGATAGATAGATAGATAGATAGATGGATGGATGGATGGATGGATGGATGGATGGATGGATGGATGCCTCTCTCAGTCGGTGTAAATGAGCAGGCCTCTGCAAGAGCTACAATTAAATATTTATCACCAATAGCTATATTTATCATAAATATTCATAAGATACAGCTGTTATTTTTCAGCATGTGGAACATAACGTTCAGCAATTACACTGCGGTCGAGATGTAGGTGTGTATGAGATCTGGAGCCTGAACGCGTTCTCCATCTCCTTTAGTTTGGAGGAGAGTGTGACTGTACGCTCCATTCATCACCGATGGAGAGATGCTGCTAATAAAACACACAATATACAACCTGGAGATCTTTCTCTTTTCTCACACACACACACACACACACACACACACACACACACACACACACACACACACACACACACACACACACACACACACACACACACACACACACACACACACACACACACACACTAAATGTACAGAATTTCTCTTCTGTATGATCAAATGCTCTCTAAAATGTTCCTAATTAGGAGTCCAGCACTCAATGTAAATATGTAATAATAATGCGGCACATACTGAAGCTTCCAGCATTGGGAACAACAGCAACTCAGCCACGAAGTGAAATCACAGAGCGGGGTCAGCGCATGCTGAGGGTCACAGAAGTCGCCAACTTTCTGCAGAGTCAAAAGCTCCAGACCTCCAAACTTCTGTGGCCTTCAGATGAGCTCAAGAACAGTGTGTAGAGCTTCATGGAATGGGTTTCCATGGCCGAGCAGCTCATCCAAGCCTTACATAACCATGTGCAATGCAAAGCGTTGGATGCAGTGGGGTAAAGCGTGCCGCCACTGGACTCTAGAGCTGTGAGACGTGTTCTCTGAGTGACCAATCACGCTTCTCTTTCTGACAATCCCATGGACGAGTCTGGCGGTTGCCAGGAGAACGGGACTTGCCTGACTGCATTGGGCCAAGTGTAAAGTTTGGTGGAGGGGGGATTATGGGGTGGTAGGGGCGTGACGAGACACTTATCTCACGAGAACAAGATTTTTACACAGTGTTTTTAAGAAATTCTCAATGATGAAATACATGACTAGAAAAATTATTTGCAGGTGCATTTGAAATGTTTTAACTCATTATATGCATGTAATGCATGTCATTTCAGTTCTACTTTCTGAGTATGAATTATCATATTCAGTAAAACACGACAAGCACAGTGAGGTTTTGCACAAACTCAACTGACTGGCTTCTCTCCTGTATGACCATCTCTTCAGACCTCAGAACTGCACATGAGCTTCTGTTGACCTCCTAACTGAACTCCTTCCCACAGATTGATCATAGATATTAAGTGCAAACAATAACCATAATCAAAGTACTCAATATTCAAAGTGCAAATAGAGACCAAATTTGATGCAGAGCTAGGAGATAGTTACAACGAGATATTTGCATGCCTCAGGGAGCCGCTTTCAAACAGCGGTAACTATTGAAATCACGTTTGAATGTGCGCTCCCGTTTACTATCACTTTCAATTTGATGATCGTGTGTACTCTGTGAATAGGGAGCGGTGGGTATGAATGCGTATTTTAAAATAATAATTTGTTACATTTATATAGCGCTTTTCTAGGCACTCAAAGCGCTTTACATGGAAGGAGGGAATCTCCTCATCCACCACCAATGTGCAGCACCACCTGATGATGCCACGGCAGCCATATTGCGCCAGAACGCCCACCACACACCAGCTGATTGGTGGAGAGGAGACCGAGTGATGAAGCCAATCGTATATATATATATATGGGGATGAATAGGAGGCCATGATGGACAGGGGCCAATGGGCAAATTTGTCCAGAATGCCGGGGTTACACCCCTACTCTTTATGGAAGGACATCCTGGGATATTTTAATGACCACAGAGAGTCAGGACCTCGGTTTAACGTCTCATCCGAAGGACGGTGCTTGTTACAGTATAGTGTCCTCATCACTACACTGGGCTGTTAGGACCCACACAGACCACAGGGTGAGCACCCCCTGCTGGCCTCACTAACACCTCTTCCAGCAGAAGCCGAGTTTTCCCAGTTGGTCTCCCATCCAGGTCCGGACCAGGCTCAGCCCTGCTTAGCTTCAGTGGGAAACCAGTCTTGGGCTACAGGGTGACATGACTGCTGGTGAAATGGAAAATATAAGACAATTGTCTGACGCTTCTGCTGCGCAACGAATCCTCCGCCACGGTTCTGTCAGTCTTCTCATCACGCGTTCAGTGTTCAGTGATTTACGACTAGAACAGCTCGTGTTGATGAGCTGATGGAATTGAAGCGACCGTTATCCACTTGAATTAAATTGTTTTCATTTCTATAAAAAGCAAAACTACAGTGGAGGCGTAATGTAAACGTAGCGTTGGCATATTCTATCCTAACTTCACCCTCACACTCCGTCATGACCAGGTCAAGACAATATGACACGAGACAGCTTTTCACCTCAACGAGAAATCTCGTCACAGTTTAGTCTCGCGAGATCTCGTGGCATGAGATCTCGTCACACCCCTATGGTGCGGAGTTGGCCCATTATGGTGCATTCACACCGGACGCGAAAGACGCAAATAAATCACGCTATTTACGCGAAGTTGGACGCTTGAACATTTTGAGTTTACTCGCTTCATTCATGCGTGACAACAGATGCGAATTCGTGTCATGGGAGGAGCTTCTGCCAGCGGCTCGTCTCGGTGACATGGGCTGTGTTTACATGTCTTTTTTGTTCAAATACTACTGTTAATGTGTGACAAAACGTAGTTTTAAGACTTTTTCAGGTGATAATGTAGTGGTTTAAAGCTCAAATCTGTGGTTTATTTATAAAGAGAGCGCCTATTTGAACATGTGATCTGGTGTGTGTGGAGTTGTGAGCTCCAGTGGATCAGCGGCGCTCAGCGCTCATTAACCCCGGCGAGAGAAGCCTTTCCTCGGCCAGTCCTTCGGCGTCTGCCGCTGGCTCTGATGTCTCTGTGGCGTCTCCAGCTATAATTCGTCTTGTGTAGATCTAACGGCCCATCTTTGCTCTCATGGATCTATAATTTGTTCCCTGGCAAATCGTTTAGGCTGAGGGCAAAGTGAAGTTTCATTACTTTTTTATTTTTAGGCTATTTAACTTTACGTTACCGTTGTGGCCGACTAGCGCTGACTTTGAATGTTTGACTGAATTGTTTGCGTTATTTCATGTATAGCTTGAAAAGAGACTGGGTTGTGTTTCATGTCATTTAATGTTATCACAGTGATAATCATATGCACACTTTTCTGAACCACATATTAATATACAGATTTTCTCCTCATTGTTGTCACTACTGGAGCAAGCTCCTGATTGGTTAACGTGGCGCGAATATCCGCCAAAGTTCAGATTTTTCAACTAGTCATTCGCGCGAATCGCACCGCAGAATGTCTATTCGCGTCTTTGCATTGACTTAACATGTACATCACTCGCGCGAATCGCAACACGGGCGAGAGCATCAAAGTGGCTGGAAGTCATTCATTTTCAATGGAAGACTGCGGCGAGCTCCGGCGAGAGCGGCGCGGCGCGGCGCGTCTTGAATGATTTGGGCCTCGAGAAGAGTTGTTCTAGTTTGTTAGTTCCCATGTTCATTAGTTCCCATGCAAAATGGAGGAGAGGTTGATCATTGCGGTGGCGGGTTTGATAAGAAGGCGCGCAACACTATTTATAGGCAACATTTTCACTCTAGAACGTTTGTTTTTCAGCAGGAATACAATTAATTTGCTCAAAACAACACCGATTTGACCAACTGCTTTAATCCTGCACTTCAACTAGGACAGTTATTGTAATGTAGGCTGTACACAAATGAATGTTAATTTTAGACCCATGCTAGTAAACGTCTCCTATAAACTGCATGTTGAAATTTGACTAGCACTTAACCATGAACACAAAAGCCACACCACACGAATGGCTTTTAATTGGTTTATTTCATAAGCAAACATGTTAAGTTCTTTCAATCGATCTGTTTTTTGCTTTTTTTACTTTCACATTTAAATGATTTCATGAGGTTATCTTATACGGTTATACCCCACAAATGCAGAACAACATGATTGTTTGCTATGCAGCCCCTTTAAATAACGTTTAAATAAAGACAAAGCATTCGATCTACGTCAGAGCGGCAGCGTCCACAAATCTTTCTACAGCGTTGTTGACAGGGCGGCCAGAGCGAAGTTTGACGCTCTCGCCGGCGGCGGTGTGACAGCACCGTTAATGCTTCACCAAGACATTTTGGACAATTTCATGCTCCCAACTTTGTGGGAACAGTTTGGAAACGGCCCCTTCCTGTCCCAACATGACTGCGCTCCAGTGCACAAAGCGTCGGTCCATAAAGACATGGATGAGCAAGTTTGGTGTGGAGGAACTTGACTGGCCTGACCTCAACCCGATAGAACACCTTTGGGATGAATTAGAGCGGAGACTGAGAGCCAGGCCTTCTCGTCCAACATCAGTGCCTCACAAATGCGCTTCTAGAAGAATCCCCATAAACACACTTCTAAACCTTGTGGAAAGCCTTCCCAGAAGAGCTGAAGCTGTAAAATGGTGGGTCGACTCCATATTAAAGGGGTCATGAACTGGCTTTTTTATTTTTTATACTGTTGTCTGAGGTCAACTTATGACGCTCGCTTGGTTTTTACATTCAGAAACATCATAATGAATAAGTAATAGGCTATTTTCTGCCCTGGTTTTGAGGCTCTCGGTCGGTTTTGATGGGCGTGCCGCACTGAAGACTTGGAAGTAAACGCCCACGACTAGGATTGGATAAGATTTGCATATTTTATGAGCTTCAGCTCCCCTGTCAGTGACAGCGTGTGGCAAACGGCAACCGGAAAGATTCGCCCAGCCCACAGCCAGGGCTCGCAAAATGTCTTTATCAAACAAACCCAATGTTTCAGCTCTCATCCACCCGCCATTGATTGGAACGTTATTTCTGTATCATTTCGCTTGATCTTCAGTGAATATAATCGCAAACTGTACACACACGCGCAAGCCCGTCTGAAAAGCACATAGCCCCGGGACGTTGGGCTTTGCGAGCACTGGCGTTACAAGTCAGAGTCTGATCACGAATGAACCAATAACAGCTTCTCCAGCCTGTGACCGTGTGCTAAGGTGTGTAATCAATAGATATCAAACGATCTGTAACAATTCAATACTAACACAGATAAAAAACATGTTTTACTCACATAAGTGTGTGTTGCACCGTTCCTGTCGGATCCAGAAGGCACAGCATTGTGTTTTAATCTCAATATGTCTGCAAATCCAGTCTCGACCGGTGTCTTGTTTACAAACGGTTCCGCACCGTTTAGCTCCACGAGTCGGTGGGCGGGGCTTGAGGCGGTGCTGCTGCATCCTACTACTTCAGTGGTCGACATATTCTGAGATCTCTCATTTTCTGGGCCTGGTGTCTATAAAAGCGAGATGCGAGATGGTGGTCCAGTGAGATGGTGGTCCAGTGGGTTAAACCATGGAACTGATATGCAGAAGGTTGCTGGTTCGATCCCAGTGGTCACCACCAGTGTGTCCTTGAGCAAGGCACTTTACTCCATGTTGCTCCAGGGGGATTGTCCCTGTAATAAGGGCACTCACTGTAAGTCGCTTTGGATAAAAGCGTCTGCCAAATGCATAAATGTATAAATGTAAAAGCTTTTCTTTGACTAACTAGGATGTTTTCAGCTCTGAAACTTACAGGATATTCTTATATCACGATGAACTTTTATATATCAAAGGCTCAAGGGAAAGTTGATTTCTCAATTCATCACCCCTTTAAACTCTACGGATTAAGAATGGGATGGCATTAAATGAAAAATATACACATTTTAAAGTAATATTTTATATATATTTACATCTTGTAATATTTCGATAAATCAATGTTTTATGTAATGCTCATCTCTCTCTCTGATTATAGACTCTTCTCGATTATCATCTGAAGATCTGACATCCGCTCATTATTTACCACATCAGCAACACTCCAGTGAAATGATGCACTATAGATGAATTATCAGCACAAGTCTTACGTCTTATATAAGGCACTTTGGACATAAACACAGGGCATACGTGCGTCTGAACAGCACGAAGCGCTGGATGTGTTGGAGTTGCCGGCGTGCTCACAGCTGTGTGTAACAGCCCCACCAGCGCCGCTCTTTTATCTCCTTCTGTAATGTGCACAGGTGCTGCTTAATTCAATTGGAAAACGTTGCCATGGTTTTACATTAATATGTTTCTATGTTGCAGGCGCATCGGTTGTCATGGAGATGATGGGACTTATTTAAGCTTTGGTTGGAAGGGAAAAAAACAGGACAGAAAAGCATAGAGCGAGAGGTCTGTGTGTGTTTTCATCTCATTAGATTTAGATTTGTTTTTTAACCCACAGTCCAAAAAAAACCATATCCGTGCCACGCAAGTCTTATTGTGTTTCATTAGAGAAAGTGAAACAAGCATTCAGTCTAATTAAATGACTTGCAGAGAGCAGCGTATCCTTTCATAACCCGTGATTGCTCTCCTGAGCTCAGTGCAAAACCACACCAGAAGCTCTTTCTGCAGCGTTTATTGTGTTTTGTGGAGGGTTTCGGGCAGGTTTCTATTTGCACGCTTCATCTGAGCTCGCACTTTAATTGTCTCGCAGTGAAATAAGCAATAGGGAAGCAGCCCGGCTAGATGAACTCGGTGACTTCAGGTGCGTCTGCTAAAGGCAACACGACACGACATCCACAACCAGTTCATACAGAGATGCGTTTAGGAGGCTGGGACTGGATTTTATACATCTGGATTGTGAAAAAGTGGGCATTGCATGACTGTAGGAGCCAGGTTGAGAAGATCAGTGTGTTCACTGTTCAATAGTCTGTAGGGCTGCGTCCGAAAGCATTTTTTAAATAGTAAAATTCCATCAAATTGAACTGAATACTCCTTTCATAGTTAAAATTGAAGTTTAATTGATTAAGGACTGTTTATGATCCATGAACCCCTAAACCTAAAACCCTACACTCTAAAAAATGCTGGGATAAAAATAACCCGAGTTGGGTTGAAAATGGACTAACCCAGCAATTGGGTTGATTTAACCCTGCGTTTTGATTGTAGGAGAAAACTAGTTCATTTTAAACCTTTTTGCACTATATTCAACTTCTGGGTTTAAATTGAAGAGGCCTTGCTTAATTATTCATGAGACTGCGTGTCGTTATCCTATGAGAAGAGGCTTCGCTTGATTATTCATGAGACTGCGTGTCGTTATCCAATGAGAAGAGGCTTCGCTTGATTATTCATGAGATGGCATGTCGTTATCCAATGAGAAGAGGCCTCGCTTGATTATTCATGAGACTGCATGTCGTTATCCAATGAGAAGAGGCTTCGCTTGATTATTCATGAGACTGCATGTCGTTATCCAATGAGAAGAGGCTTTGCTTGATTATTCATGAGAATGCATGTCGTTATCCTATGAGAAGAGGCCTCGCTTGATTATTCATGAGACTGCATGTCGTTATCCAATGAGAAGAGGCCTCGCTTGATTATTCATGAGACTGCATGTCGTTATCCTATGAGAAGAGGCTTTGCTTGATTATTCATGAGACTGCATGTCGTTATCCTATGAGAAGAGGCCTCGCTTGATTATTCATGAGACTGCATGTCATTATCCTATGAGAAGAGGCTTTGCTTGATTATTCATGAGAATGCATGTCGTTATCCTATGAGAAGAGGCCTCGCTTGATTATTCATGAGACTGCATGTCGTTATCCAATGAGAAGAGGCCTCGCTTGATTATTCATGAGACTGCATGTCGTTATCCTATGAGAAGAGGCTTTGCTTGATTATTCATGAGACTGCATGTCATTATCCTATGAGAAGAGGCTTTGCTTGATTATTCATGAGACTGTGTCGTTATCCTATGAGAAGAGGCTTCGCTTGATTATTCATGAGATGGCATGTCGTTATCCAATGAGAAGAGGCCTCGCTTGATTATTCATGAGACTGCATGTCGTTATCCAATGAGAAGAGGCTTCGCTTGATTATTCATGAGACTGCATGTCGTTATCCAATGAGAAGAGGCTTTGCTTGATTATTCATGAGAATGCATGTCGTTATCCTATGAGAAGAGGCCTCGCTTGATTATTCATGAGACTGCATGTCGTTATCCAATGAGAAGAGGCCTCGCTTGATTATTCATGAGACTGCATGTCGTTATCCTATGAGAAGAGGCTTTGCTTGATTATTCATGAGACTGCATGTCGTTATCCTATGAGAAGAGGCCTCGCTTGATTATTCATGAGACTGCATGTCATTATCCTATGAGAAGAGGCTTTGCTTGATTATTCATGAGAATGCATGTCGTTATCCTATGAGAAGAGGCCTCGCTTGATTATTCATGAGACTGCATGTCGTTATCCAATGAGAAGAGGCCTCGCTTGATTATTCATGAGACTGCATGTCGTTATCCTATGAGAAGAGGCTTTGCTTGATTATTCATGAGACTGCATGTCGTTATCCAATGAGAAGAGGCCTCGCTTGATTATTCATGAGACTGCATGTCGTTATCCAATGAGAAGAGGCTTCGCTTGATTATTCATGAGACTGCATGTCGTTATCCTATGAGAAGAGGCCTTGCTTGATTATTCATGAGACTGCGTGCCGTTATCCAATGAGAAGAGGCTTCGCTTGATTATTCATGAGACTGCATGTCGTTATCCAATGAGATGAGGCCTTGCTTGATTATTCATGAGACTGCATGTCGTTATCCAATGAGAAGAGGCTTTGCTTGATTATTCATGAGACTGCATGTCGTTATCCTATGAGAAGAGGCCTTGCTTGATTATTCATGAGACTGTGTGTCGTTATCCAATGAGAAGAGGCCTCCCTTGATTATTCATGAGACTGCATGTCGTTATCCAATGAGAAGAGGCCTCCCTTGATTATTCATGAGTCTGTATGTCGTTATCCTATGAGAAGAGGCCTTGCTTAATTATTCATGAGACTGCATGTCGTTATCCAATGAGATGAGGCCTTGCTTGATTATTCATGAGACTGCATGTCGTTATCCAATGAGAAGAGGCCTCCCTTGATTATTCATGAGACTGCATGTCGTTATCCAATGAGAAGAGGCCTCCCTTGATTATTCATGAGACTGCATGTCGTTATCCTATGAGAAGAGGCCTCACTTGATTATTCATGAGACTGCATGTCGTTATCCTATGAGAAGAGGCCTCACTTGATTATTCATGAGACTGCGTGTCGTTATCCAATGAGATGAGGCCTTGCTTGATTATTCATGAGACTGCATGTCGTTATCCAATGAGAAGAGGCCTCCCTTGATTATTCATGAGTCTGTATGTCGTTATCCTATGAGAAGAGGCCTTGCTTGATTATTCATGAGACTGCGTGTCGTTATCCAATGAGATGAGACCTTGCTTGATTATTCATGAGACTGCGTGTCGTTATCCTATGAGAAGAGACTTCGCTTGATTATTCATGAGACTGCATGTTGTTATCCTATGAGAAGAGACTTCGCTTGATTATTCATGAGACTGCATGTCGTTATCCTATGAGAAGAGACTTCGCTTGATTATTCATGAGACTGCATGTCGTTATCCAATGAGAAGAGGCCTCGCTTGATTATTCATGAGACTGCATGTCGTTATCCTATGAGATGAGGCCTTGCTTGATTATTCATGAGACTGCGTGTCGTTATCCTATGAGAAGAGACTTCGCTTGATTATTCATGAGACTGCATGTCGTTATCCTATGAGAAGAGGCCTCGCTTGATTATTCATGAGACTGCATGTCGTTATCCAATGAGATGAGGCTTCGCTTGATTATTCATGAGACTGCATGTCGTTATCCAATGAGAAGAGGCCTCGCTTGATTATTCATGAGACTGCATGTCGTTATCCAATGAGATGAGGTTTCGCTTGATTATTCATGAGACTGCATGTCGTTATCCAATGAGAAGAGGCCTCGCTTGATTATCCATGAGACTGTGTCGTTATCCAATGAGATGAGGCTTCGCTTGATTATTCATGAGACTGCATGTCGTTATCCAATGAGAAGAGGCCTCGCTTGATTATTCATGAGACTGCATGTCGTTATCCTATGAGAAGAGGCTTTGCTTGATTATTCATGAGACTGCATGTCATTATCCTATGAGAAGAGGCTTTGCTTGATTATTCATGAGACTGCATGTCGTTATCCTATGAGAAGAGGCTTTGCTTGATTATTCATGAGACTGCATGTCGTTATCCAATGAGAAGAGGCCTCGCTTGATTATTCATGAGACTGCATGTCGTTATCCAATGAGAAGAGGCTTCGCTTGATTATTCATGAGACTGCATGTCATTATCCTATGAGAAGAGGCTTTGCTTGATTATTCATGAGACTGCATGTCGTTATCCTATGAGAAGAGGCTTTGCTTGATTATTCATGAGACTGCATGTCGTTATCCAATGAGAAGAGGCTTTGCTTGATTATTCATGAGAATGCATGTCGTTATCCTATGAGAAGAGGCCTCGCTTGATTATTCATGAGACTGCATGTCGTTATCCAATGAGAAGAGGCCTCGCTTGATTATTCATGAGACTGCATGTCGTTATCCTATGAGAAGAGGCTTTGCTTGATTATTCATGAGACTGCATGTCGTTATCCTATGAGAAGAGGCCTCGCTTGATTATTCATGAGACTGCATGTCATTATCCTATGAGAAGAGGCTTTGCTTGATTATTCATGAGAATGCATGTCGTTATCCTATGAGAAGAGGCCTCGCTTGATTATTCATGAGACTGCATGTCGTTATCCAATGAGAAGAGGCCTCGCTTGATTATTCATGAGACTGCATGTCGTTATCCTATGAGAAGAGGCTTTGCTTGATTATTCATGAGACTGCATGTCGTTATCCAATGAGAAGAGGCCTCGCTTGATTATTCATGAGACTGCATGTCGTTATCCAATGAGAAGAGGCTTCGCTTGATTATTCATGAGACTGCATGTCGTTATCCTATGAGAAGAGGCCTTGCTTGATTATTCATGAGACTGCGTGCCGTTATCCAATGAGAAGAGGCTTCGCTTGATTATTCATGAGACTGCATGTCGTTATCCAATGAGATGAGGCCTTGCTTGATTATTCATGAGACTGCATGTCGTTATCCAATGAGAAGAGGCTTTGCTTGATTATTCATGAGACTGCATGTTGTTATCCTATGAGAAGAGGCCTTGCTTGATTATTCATGAGACTGTGTGTCGTTATCCAATGAGAAGAGGCCTTGCTTGATTATTCATGAGACGGCATGTCGTTATCCAATGAGATGAGGCCTTGCTTGATTATTCATGAGACTGCATGTCGTTATCCAATGAGAAGAGGCTTTGCTTGATTATTCATGAGACTGCATGTTGTTATCCTATGAGAAGAGGCCTTGCTTGATTATTCATGAGACTGTGTGTCGTTATCCAATGAGAAGAGGCCTCCCTTGATTATTCATGAGACTGCATGTCGTTATCCAATGAGATGAGGCCTTGCTTGATTATTCATGAGACTGCATGTCGTTATCCAATGAGAAGAGGCCTCCCTTGATTATTCATGAGTCTGTATGTCGTTATCCTATGAGAAGAGGCCTTGCTTAATTATTCATGAGACTGCATGTCTTTATCCAATGAGATGAGGCCTTGCTTGATTATTCATGAGACTGCATGTCGTTATCCAATGAGAAGAGGCCTCCCTTGATTATTCATGAGACTGCATGTCGTTATCCAATGAGAAGAGGCCTCCCTTGATTATTCATGAGACTGCATGTCGTTATCCTATGAGAAGAGGCCTCACTTGATTATTCATGAGACTGCATGTCGTTATCCTATGAGAAGAGGCCTCACTTGATTATTCATGAGACTGCGTGTCGTTATCCAATGAGATGAGGCCTTGCTTGATTATTCATGAGACTGCATGTCGTTATCCAATGAGAAGAGGCCTCCCTTGATTATTCATGAGTCTGTATGTCGTTATCCTATGAGAAGAGGCCTTGCTTGATTATTCATGAGACTGCGTGTCGTTATCCAATGAGATGAGACCTTGCTTGATTATTCATGAGACTGCGTGTCGTTATCCTATGAGAAGAGACTTCGCTTGATTATTCATGAGACTGCATGTCGTTATCCTATGAGAAGAGACTTCGCTTGATTATTCATGAGACTGCATGTCGTTATCCTATGAGAAGAGACTTCGCTTGATTATTCATGAGACTGCATGTCGTTATCCAATGAGAAGAGGCCTCGCTTGATTATTCATGAGACTGCATGTCGTTATCCTATGAGATGAGGCCTTGCTTGATTATTCATGAGACTGCGTGTCGTTATCCTATGAGAAGAGACTTTGCTTGATTATTCATGAGACTGCATGTCGTTATCCTATGAGAAGAGGCCTCGCTTGATTATTCATGAGACTGCATGTCGTTATCCAATGAGATGAGGCTTCGCTTGATTATTCATGAGACTGCATGTCGTTATCCAATGAGAAGAGGCCTCGCTTGATTATTCATGAGACTGCATGTCGTTATCCAATGAGATGAGGTTTCGCTTGATTATTCATGAGACTGCATGTCGTTATCCAATGAGAAGAGGCCTCGCTTGATTATCCATGAGACTGTGTCGTTATCCAATGAGATGAGGCTTCGCTTGATTATTCATGAGACTGCATGTCGTTATCCAATGAGAAGAGGCCTCGCTTGATTATTCATGAGACTGCATGTCGTTATCCAATGAGAAGAGGCCTCGCTTGATTATTCATGAGACTGCATGTCGTTATCCTATGAGATGAGGCTTCGCTTGATTATTCATGAGACTGCATGTCGTTATCCAATGAGAAGAGGCCTCGCTTGATTATTCATGAGACTGCATGTCGTTATCCAATGAGATGAGGCTTCGCTTGATTATTCATGAGACTGCATGTCGTTATCCAATGAGAAGAGGCCTCGCTTGATTATTCATGAGACTGCATGTCGTTATCCAATGAGAAGAGGCCTCCCTTGATTATTCATGAGACTGCATGTCGTTATCCTATGAGAAGAGGCTTCGCTTGATTATTCATGAGACTGCATGTCGTTATCCAATGAGAAGAGGCCTCGCTTGATTATTCATGAGACGGCATGTCGTTATCCTATGAGATGAGGCTTCGCTTGATTATTCATGAGACTGCATGTCGTTATCCAATGAGAAGAGGCCTCGCTTGATTATTCATGAGACTGCATGTCGTTATCCAATGAGATGAGGCCTCGCTTGATTATTCATGAGACTGCATGTCGTTATCCAATGAGAAGAGGCCTCCCTTGATTATTCATGAGACTGCATGTCATTATCCAATGAGATGAGGCTTCGTTTGATTATTCATGAGACTGCATGTCGTTATCCAATGAGAAGAGGCCTCGCTTGATTATTCATGAGACGGCATGTCGTTATCCTATGAGATGAGGCTTCGCTTGATTATTCATGAGACTGCATGTCGTTATCCAATGAGAAGAGGCCTCGCTTGATTATTCATGAGACTGCATGTCGTTATCCAATGAGATGAGGCTTCGCTTGATTATTCATGAGACTGCATGTCGTTATCCAATGAGAAGAGGCCTCGCTTGATTATTCATGAGACTGCATGTCGTTATCCAATGAGAAGAGGCCTCCCTTGATTATTCATGAGACTGCATGTCGTTATCCTATGAGAAGAGGCTTCGCTTGATTATTCATGAGACTGCATGTCGTTATCCAATGAGAAGAGGCCTCGCTTGATTATTCATGAGACTGCATGTCGTTATCCAATGAGAAGAGGCCTCGCTTGATTATTCATGAGACGGCATGTCGTTATCCAATGAGATGAGGCCTTTCTTGATTATTCATGAGACTGCGTGTCGTTATCAAATGAGATGAGGCCTCGCTTGATTATTCATGAGACTGTGTCGTTATCCAATGAGATGAGGCCTTGCTTGATTATTCATGAGACTGTGTCGTTATCCAATGAGAAGAGGCCTTGCTTGATTATTCATGAGACTGCATGTCGTTATCCAATGAGATGAGGCCTTGCTTGATTATTCATGAGACTGCGTGTCGTTATCCAATGAGAAGAGGCCTCGCTTGATTATTCATGAGACTGCATGTCGTTATCCAATGAGATGAGGCCTTGCTTGATTATTCATGAGACTGCGTGTCGTTATCCTATGAGAAGAGGCCTTGCTTGATTATTCATGAGACTGCATGTCGTTTTCCAATGA
>CM042250.1:52928865-52976365 GCA_023566225.1 Romanogobio albipinnatus
ACACACTCACACTCACTTAAACACACACTCTCACACACTCACTTAAACACACACTCTCACACACTCACTTAAACACACATTCTCAAACACACACACACACACACACACTCACTCGCACACACTCACACTCACTTAAACACACTCACACTCACTTAAACACACACACACACACACTCACTCGCACACACTCACACTCACTTACACACACTCACTTAAACACACACACACTCTCAAATACACACTCATACTCACTTAAACACACACACTCTCACACACACACACACACACACACTCCAACACACACAGACACAGACACACACACACACACACACTCACTCACTCACACACACACACACACACACACAGACACACACATTCACTCATTCACTCACACACACACAGATACACACACACTCACTCACACGCACACACTCACAGTCACACACACACACACACACACACACACACACACACACACACACACACACACACACACACACACACACACCTACTCACTCACTCACACACACACACTCGCACACACACTCACAGTCATACACACACACACACACACACTCACAAACTCTCACATTCACTTAAACACACACACTCTCAAACACACTCACTCATACACACATATACACTCACTGAAACACTCTTACACACACAGACTCACACTCTCTCACACACTCACACTCACTCACACTCACACACACACACACACACACACACACAGAGAGAGACTAACACATACACAGATACACACACACACTTACTCACAGATACACACACACACTAACAGTAACACACTCGCGCACACACACTCACTCACTCACTCACTCACTCACACACACACACACACACACACTCACTTAAACACACTCTCAAACACACACACACACACACACTCTCACGCACACACTCACACACACACTCACACACACACACACACACACTCACAAACACACTATCACTCACGCACTCAAACACAGACTCACACTCACTAAAACTCTCTCTCACACACACACACACACACAGACTCACACTCACTAAAACTCTCTCTCACACACACACACACACAGACTCACACAGACTCACAAACACTAACAAATAAAAACTATATAGACATATATTACGAAAACGACAAAAAACGCAACAAAATTCAATAAATAAATAAAATTAAACAGAAAATCCAAAAAATACAATTGATTTCAAAATATTTCATTATTTTATAAATTAATATTCATATAATAAATATAAAATATAGCATTATTTTTAAATATCAAAATAATGTTTTAAATGATTGCAAAATATCAAACAAAATGATAATAGTGTAACTAAAATAACCCTACTGTGAATTTAATTCCGACTGTGACGCGATAAATCAATATTAAGATCATGTGTGTAATGTGTGTATGGTTATTCATGTATTACATATTTCTTTTCCAAAGCTGCGGTGAATCTCAGCCGTCAGAAATGATTCTCGCCCGTTCTGTGCGTATGTGGGCTTGCTGGAGTCTAGCGATGCAAACAGAGGATTTTTGACAGCGTATTCTGTGCATCTCAGACCGAGCCGAGTCTCCCCCTCATTCTCTCTGTGAGCCATAAGCAATGGAGGCAATTTAGCCAGAACTCCTGTGTATTGATCAAACCCCAGTCAAATAAATAAGCTGCCAGACTCGTGCCAATCACAGCTGACAGCGTATGAGGAGCTGGACCTGTTCTCCATCTCACATCTCACAGCAATAAATAAGAAGAGAAATAAAGAAATAAAAACACGCTCTGTTGCTTTCAATCTCAGACGAAGCCCGTCTGAAAAGTGTGGATGTACCGATCCTCATCCTTCCCTGAGCTTGTGAGATATATGCATTAATTGCTCGTGCTGGAAGTTCACATGACATCCTAATCTGCAGTTTAGGTTACACTCTTAAAAAGAAAGGCTCTAAAAGGTGGTTTTTGCAGCGACGCCATTTTAATGTTTAAAAGGTCATCTTGCTCCACTAAAATGAACCTGTGAAGGTGGACTCCATCTACTCCATCGTTCTGAATCCCATCCCAAAATGTCATTTTCTTTTAGTTTAAAATGTTTCCTTTTTTAAATGAAATTTACCCACATTCAAGTGTTGATAAATAAGGATGCATGAAGGTAGATCCAAGATGGCCGACTCGTCTTAAAGGGACTTCGCTTTGACATCATTTTCTGTCATGAAAATGTTCCCGCCATTTTGAAAAACCTACTTTTTCGAACTGATTTTCATGAAAATGGATCTTCAGACCATGTCGATAAAAAGTTATAGAATTCATGTCGATTCGTCAAACTGTTCTCGATTAACACGCGAATGAATTTGACGAAGAGCACAGCAAAATGAATCTCTGCAACGCTTTATTGTATTCTGACCAAAGTTGGTGTGTGTTATGACAACCGTGTTTCGGCGCAGTGCCACCTAGTGCAGTCATCGATTTCGGACGCAGCTATGGATATCGATTTTGCCATATTTTGCAGAACTTCCTGTCCGCCATTTTGATTTTCTTTCAAAAGCTACTTTTCGAACTCCTCCTGGACCGTTGGTCCGATTTTCACCAAAATCGAATTGTATCATTTTCAGACTGTGCTGACAAAAGTAATGGAATTCATGTCGATTCGTCAAACCGTTGTCAAATAACGCGCAAACAAATTTGACAAAGAGCACGCCATAATGAATGTGACGAATTTGATGAAAAGGCTATATCTCCGCAGCACTTTAGCGTATTCTGACCAAAGTTGGTGTGTTATGACAATCATGACCTGAGGGTACCTGCACAGTTTCGGCGCAGTGCCACCTAGTGGTCAGGAGATATGAAAAATTTACATTTTAGCGTATAATTCTGAACGGTTTGACCCTAAAAGCACTAAACTTTTCACACAATATCCAATTTTCCCATATCGGCCATTTTGGGCGTTGGACATTTTGAATTTTGTCCTAAAATGCTATATTTTACAAACGCAATGACGTATCGTTACGAAACTCGGTATGTGTCTTCAGAACCATGCCTTGACGACACGTTTTGTGGTCAAATGTTATAATGAAATTTCCAAAAATGCTAATAACTTTTGATTAAATTACCTATGCAATGAAACTGGTCTTAACAGATTCCTGAACATGGGCTGCATCTGAAATCACGTACTATGTGAGTAGGTACTACATTTGAATTTGAATGAACTTCACGACCGTTAAAAAAGTATGTTCTATATAGTATGAATGAATGTAGTATGAATGTAATTGTACGCGCACTTCAGAATCTCGCCGGAAGCAGTAGGTCATCCGGGTACTTTTCGCCGACTGTTTTTCGAATTCTATGAATTCGGACATACGACTCTGTTGGCGTACTGTTTTTCGCACACTATATAGTAGAGAAGTATTCGATTTCGGACGCAGCTATGGATATCGATTTTGCCATATTTTGCAGAACTTCCTGTCCGCCATTTTGATTTTCTTTCAAAAGCTACTTTTCGAACTCCTCCTGGACCGTTGGTCCGATTTTCACCAAAATCGAATTGTATCATTTTCAGACTGTGCTGACAAAAGTAATGGAATTCATGTCGATTCGTCAAACCGTTGTCGAATAACGCGCAAACAAATTTGACAAAGAGCACGCCATAATGAATGTGACGAATTTGATGAAAAGGCTATATCTCCGCAGCACTTTAGCGTATTCTGACCAAAGTTGGTGTGTTATGACAATCATGACCTGAGGGTACCTGCACAGTTTCGGCGCAGTGCCACCTAGTGGTCAGGAGATATGAAACATTTATATTTAAGCATATAATTCTGAACGGTTTGACCAAAAAGCACTAAACCTTTCATACAATATCCAATTTTCCCATATCGGCCATTTTGGGCATTGGACATTTTGAATTTTGTCCTAAAATGCTATATTTTACAAACGCAATGACGTACCGTTACGAAACTCGGTATGTGTCTTCAGAACCATGCCTTGACGACACGTTTTGTGGTCAAATGTTATAATGAAATTTCCAAAAATGCTAATAACTTTTGATAAAATTAGCCTATGCAATGAAACTGGTCTTAACAGATTCCTGAACATGGGCTGCGTCCAAAATCACGTACTATGTGAGTAGGTACTACATTTGAATTTGAATGAACTTCACGACCGTTAAAAAAGTATGTTCTATATAGTATGAATGAATGTAGTATGAATGTAATTGTACGCGCACTTCAGAATCTCGCCGGAAGCAGTTGTTCATCCGGGTACTTTTCGCCGACTGTTTTTCGAAAACTATGAATTCGGACATACGACTCTGTTGGCGTACTGTTTTTCGCACACTATATAGTAGAGAAGTATTCGATTTCGGACACAGCTATGGATATCAATTTTGCCATATTTTGCAGAACTTCCTGTCCGCCATTTTGATTTTCTTTCAAAAGCTACTTTTTCGAACTCCTCCTGGACCGTTGGTCCGATTTTCACCAAAATCGAATTGTATAATTTTCAGACTACGCTGACAAAAGTAATGGAATTCATGTCGATTCGTCAAACCGTTGTCGAATAACGCGCAAACAAATTTGACAAAGAGCACGCCATAATGAATGTGACGAATTTGATGAAAAGGCTATATCTCTGCAGCACTTTAGCGTATTCTGACCAAAGTTGGTGTGTTATGACAATCATGACCTGAGGGTACCTGCACAGTTTCGGCGCAGTGCCACCTAGTGGTCAGGAGATATGAAAAATTTACATTTTAGCGTATAATTCTGAACGGTTTGACCCTAAAAGCACTAAACTTTTCACACAATATCCAATTTTCCCATATCGGCCATTTTGGGCATCGGATATTTTGAATTTTGTCCTAAAATGCTATAAACACAATGGTGTATTGGAATGAAACTCGTATTTGTCTTCAGAACCAAGCCTTGACGACTCGTTTTGTGGTCAAATGTTATAATGAAATTTCCAAAAATACTAATAACGTTTGATTAAATTAGCCTATGCAATGAAACTGATTGCTTGGGTCATGCCGAGAACATGGGCTGCATCTGAAATCATGTACTATGTGAGTAGGTACTACATTTGAATTTGAAAGAACTTCACGACCGTTAAAAAAGTACGTCCTATATAGTTTGAATGAATGTAGTATGAATGTAATCCGGACGTACTACATCTGCCATGTTGTCATGATCATGTGACCTACCATCACCTCCATTCATAAACCCTCTCTGATCGCCTCATGGGATAGTAAAGTGTCCATCGTAGCGCACTTCAGAATCTCGCCGGAAGTAGTAGTTCATCCGGGTACTTTTCGCCGACTGTTTTTCGAAAACTATGAATTCGGACATACGACTCTGTTGGCGTACTGTTTTTCGCACACTATATAGTAGAGAAGTATTCGATTTCGGACGCAGCTATGGATATCAATTTTGCCATATTTTGCAGAACTTTCTGTCCGCCATTTTGATTTTCTTTCAAAAGCTACTTTTCGAACTCCTCCTGGACTGTTGGTCCGATTTTCACCAAAATCGAATTGTATCATTTTCAGACTGTGCTGACAAAAGTAATTGAATTCATGTCGATTCGTCAAACCGTTGTCGAATAACGCGCAAAAAAATTTGACAAAGAGCACGCCATAATGAATGTGACGAATTTGATGAAAAGGCTATATCTCCGCAGCACTTTAGCGTATTCTGACCAAAGTTGGTGTGTTATGACAATCATGACCTGAGGGTACCTGCACAGTTTCGGCGCAGTGCCACCTAGTGGTCAGGAGATATGAAAAATTTATATTTAAGTATATAATTCTGAACGGTTTGACCAAAAAGCACCAAACCTTTCATACAAAACCCAATTTTCCCATATCGGCCATTTTGGGCGTCGGACATTTGGAATTTTGTCCTAAAATGCTATATTTTACGAACACAATGGCGTATCGTTACGAAACTCAGTATGTGTCTTCAGAACCATGCCTTGACGACACGTTTTGTGGTCAAACGTTATAATGAAATTTCCAAAAATGTTAATAACTTTTGATTAAATTAGCCTATGCAATGAAACTGATTATTTGGGTCATGCCAAGAACATGGATACCAATTTTGCCATATTTTGCAGAACTTCCATGTCCTCCATTTTGATTTTCATTCAAAACCTACTTTTTTGAACTCCTCATGGACCGTAGGTCTGAGTTTCACCAAAATCGAATTGTATCATTTTCCGACTGTGCTGACAAAAAGTTATGGACGAAACCGTTTTCGTTTACCGCATGACGCCAAAATGGCTCTGAGGCTGTATCTCTGCAATGCTTTGGTATATTGACACCAAACTGAGCATGTGTCATTGTCACCTCACTCTGACCACACCACATGAGTTTTGTAACAGCGCCACCTATTGGTCAAAAGTGATAAATCATTAAATCAAATTACTAGTGACTGTATTTATGATTTTTCAGACCTTTTGCCTAAAATCATTTTAAGATGTTATCAATTGCTCATTGTTGCAGTTGGTCTGATGGATGCTCACAGCCATGATGGCATGACTTATTGAGTTCTTTGTGCCCCAATAGCTACACTTTTAAATGTTTTTAATGAACCAACAAGGCCAATAAAGCAGCTTTAAGGGATAGTTTAACTCACCATCAAGTATGGAAATCAATGGCTACCATCAACTGTGTGGTTACTAACATTCTTTCAAATGTCTTCTTTTATGTTCAACAGAAGAAAGAAACTCATACAGGTTTGAAACAATGGTAGAGTCAAATATGCTCTCATTGAGGAATCAACTTCTTAGGGTTTTCTCCTAAAGTTCCTAAACAATTACTCTGACTTTGGATGGCAAACTTTGGTATCTTGGCAAATTTAAGATCAGTTTGAGGTCTATTTCTCAGGAGACTTGAGCAAACACCGTCATTTAATCCACCCACAGTCTAAACTGTGAAAAACAGAGATCATTTTTAGGGTCAGATCAGTGAGGAGACACTTAATGATCTGAGTTAGAGAGATTGTCCTTCATGGTTTGCCTCTGATAATAATAACGTCTCTGATCTGACGCAGTCCTGCTTCTTCAATCCTTTGACAAACTGATCAATTTTGAGTGCGCAGAGCGCTTCACGTTCTCCTTTTCACCTCTCATATCTATTTAAACTCAGTTTCTGTATTTGTTCTCCTGGTGTTCGTCCCTCCCTGAGCGTCTCTCTCTGTTGGCGTGCCAGTTCCCTGCGTGAATGCATCTGTCATTCCCACGCGTCGTGCCACAAAGACGCACGGCCATTAGTATTATGGTGAGAACGCCCGGGATCCCATCTACCACCACCCTTGACTAATTCTTTATTTTGTATCAAAAAGAGGGAAAAAAAACATGGCAAATTCCCCGGAGCACCAACAAGCTTCACGTCTCATTTGACTATGCTAATTACCTTTTGCATGATTAATTGGACCAATTAGAATTAGTGGTGGAAGAAAACGATTCTTGGCAAGGTGCAAACTATTAATTAGTCATGAAAACATTATTAATGCAAGGCTTTAATCTGAGTGAATACGACAGGAATAATGGTTATTATGACGTGAGTCACGCGCTGGGCGGCCAAAAATCTACAACATGCTTTATGATTACAGAAAAATAAACATTGGAATATTATTATTGTTTTATTCACTGATAATTGATTTAATATTATTATTTAATAAATGTTTTTTTTATTATGATATATATTTAAGGTCAGTGTTTCATTTAATAGTGATTCATTTATTATTTATTACTATTATTTAATATTATTGTTTTATTTAATTTAGTTTATATATAATATATTAACTTAATTTATAATATTATTGTTTTATTTACATAATATTTAATACTGATTCATTTAATATTTCATGTTATTATTTAATAGTATTGTTTTATTTAATATTAATTTATTTAGTATTTAATACTATTATTTATATTTCATATTGATTTATTTAATATTATTGCTTTATTTCATTTTAATTTATTTATATTACTATTGATTTGTTTAATAATGTTATATTATTTCATTTATAATTTTATAAAATGTAAAAAATTATTTTAATATTATAATAATATTATTTGATATTAGTGTTTTATCCAATATTGAGTCATTTAATGTTATTATTTATATTACTATTATTATTTAATATTATTTATTTTATACATTTAATTTATTATTATAATGTGATAATAGTATTGTTTTATTTTGTAATGTATGTTTATATAATATTATTGATTATTTAAAACTATTTAATGTATTAAATATTATTATTTATGTTACTATTTAATAGTATTGTTTAATATTTAATTAAATATATAATATTATATTGAAGGTTTTATAAATATTCATTTTTTTTAATATTACAACTTGACTATATTATTGTTTTAATGAATATTTATTCAATATAGATTCATTGAATGTTTTTTATGTTACTATTTAATAGTATTGTTATTTAATATTTAAAAATATATTATATATGCATGTTATTTAATATATTTAAGGTTTTATAAATATAAATATGAATGATTTAAAATGTAATAAAGTGTAAATGAGAGTCAGTGATCATCAGGTGCTGTTTGAAGTGAAGAGACTCATGTTTGAGAGAAGATCAGCCAGCGGTTCAATCAGCTCCCACTGAGGGAAACTGAAGCCTGCTCATTCAGTCTCTTCTGGACATTATAGCTCAGTCTGGTGTTGGTGACCGCCGCGCGACACCTTGAAGGTTTTCTGCAGAGGCGTCACTTTGTGCCCAACACTTCATGCCAGTTTATGTACAGAAGAGCACGCTATGAAACTCATAATAGTTTCGTTTCTTTGCATTTGTGACCTAAAAGTCAAACTCCCACTGCCCCAGAAACCTCATGTCTGAAGCTAGAACTGGCCTGCACTCTCCACATTATGAAACGAGGTGTTTGCTAATGCTTCGTTCCTCAGGAAGCTGATAATGGACTCCCAGTGGATCCCAGGGCTTGTGATTGTCATATAAATATAATGCAGTATGAAGTGTACAGTAACACATAACTCAATGTGCTGTACATCAGTGTCACAGCTCGTCATGACTGATCAAATGATGCAAATGCATGATCTGTAATGACAACCCGTTCTCACTCCCAAAGCGTCGAAAAACGAAGCATGGTCAAGTGCTTTCCGCGTCACAATAAAGACGCTAAAGGCACCCCTAGGCGTCACTATATCGACGCGCTGAGTGCTCCATTCATTTCAATGAGAAACCTTCGGCGTCAGACACAGACGCGTTGGGCATGGGAAAGTTGCTGATCATATATTGGGTTATGATTTTGCCATTATGACATGTTGGACTGTGATTCTCAATTTAATCAGCCAGCATCATTTTATTTACTCTATCTAGACACGTTTTAACATGTAACCCAACCCTATTCCATCCCTAAACCTACCCATGTGTGTGGTATAAAACGCAGATATAACAGGCAGAGTCGACTGCATGCACAATTTATAAAAAAAAATACAAATAATCCGAGGCCAAGCGATTGATTTGTGTGAAGGAAATCCCCAAAAGCGATCAGCGTCTCCATCCGCAGAAGATCACTGTAGTAAAGTTGGTTTGTACGGGAAGAAGGAGGCGGGAACCGGCGGACATTCAAAATGTTTAATCAAAATAAAGACAAAATAAAATGGCGGCGGCAGCCCCTCACGGTCGACTGCCGCCTACATACAAACACAAAATGAAAATAAAATCTGCAGCCCCTCACGGACGACTGCAGCAACACATAACAAAACGTAAATAAAACATAACACAAAATCCAGGTCTGGTCCTCTCTCGTCCCTCACTGTCGTCGCTCCTCCTTTATACTCCCTCACTCCTCCGCGAGGGCCGAGATCACTGCGGCTCGCAGCTGATGAGCAATGAGCTGATGATCGCCACCTCGTCCCACCCTCAAGGTCCCTCGACCTCGCTGCTCGCCACATACCCCCAACGCCCTTCGCAGGCCGGGGGGCACTCCCGAGACTGTGCTCTACCCCTGGCGGCCGGCGGTGGCTCCTCCTTCTGAGGGCGGCCGGAAGCGAGTCCCCGTCCCGCACTCCCTGCTCCTCCCCAACATGGCGGACGGCAGCAGGCTTCGGCTCCGGGCAAGCGCTGGGGACTCCTTCGCCCCCTTGCGGACGGCAGCCACCCCACCTCGACTCAGGGGCACGGCAGCGAGCTCTCCGTCCCACCGACCTTCATTCGCTCCAGCACCACCGCTTCGGGCAGCCGCTCGCGGACTTCTCTCCTCCGCGCTGCCCGAACTCCTCAGCACCGCGATCCCCCTCAGCAGCGAGGGCTCTTCGACAGCGTGTCCCTCCTTCCTCCCGGGCTTCGGCACCAACTGTAGTAAAGTTGGTTCGTACGGGAAGAAGGAGGCGGGAACCGGCAGACATTCAAAATGTTTAATCAAAATAAAGACAAAATAAAATGGCGGCGGCAGACCCTCGCGGTCGACTGCCGCCTACACACAAACACAAAATGAAAATAAAAATCTGCAGCCCCTCACGGACGACTGCAGCAACACATAACAAAACGTAAATAAAACATAACACAAAATCCAGGTCTGGTCCTCTCTCGTCCCTCACTGTCGTCGCTCCTCCTTTATACTCCCTCACTCCTCCGCGAGGGCCGAGATCACTGCGGCGCGCAGCTGGCGCTCATCCTCTCTGATCCCGCCCTCACGGTCCCTCGACCTCGCTGCTCGCCACAATCACGAACACGTACAAATTTCAAATATTGCCGCCCGTTACGTCAGCTTTCATAGTGAAATTTCATTGGCTCTCGTATGTCTCGTGACCAATTGCGTCATTACGTCAGCTTTGATTGTAAAATGTCATTGGTTCTCGTGTGTCTTGTGACCGAATGCGTCATGCTAAAGAGTTGTGTGTATTATTTGAATGAGATATGAATGAGTGTGTTAACGGAGCGGCGGGATCATCATCTCAGCGATTAAAACATTAAGATCAACTCTGTTCTTTACATGAAGACATCGTGTGACTTCAGAAGACTTGGAATGCAACATGAGTTAATACTTTTATAGTGTTGTTGGTAAGTTTTTGCAATATATACCCATGACTGTATACTTGTATTTGCCGGTTGTGTGTTTTATATTGTTTAGGAGTGGGTAGGTTTAGGGTAGGAGTTGGGTTAGCTGCTCCAAAATATAAAAGTAACCTTTAAATATGAATAAAATATTAATAAAATCATGTATGCTTTTACAAATGCAAAGAATAAAATGTGTCTTGATCTGACGCATTGGGTAAACAACTGAAATCGATGGAGCACTCAGCGCGTCGATATAGTGACGTCTAGGGGTGACTTTAGCGTCTTCATTGCGGCGCGGAAGGCACTTGACCATGCTTCGGATTTCGACGCCCTGGGAGTGAGAACGGGTTGGTAATGATTTATAGAGCTTTTGTGTGATGCAATTAACAAAATAAAGCGACCCACATGTGCGACAACATAACAGAACCATTATAACAACTTTTAATTAATATTTATTAATATTAGTGTTGCCAGCCTACAACAGGGCTTATTATTTGAGAGTGTATTTCAATTGAATTATAAATATATTATTATTTAATATTATAATTTTTTTATTTAATATTGATTCATTTATTTAATGGCATTATTAAATATTATTTTCTTTAATATTAACTATTATTTATATTACTATTTTATTTCATATTGATTTATTTCATATTTAATACCATTATTGTTTTATTTAATATCAAAAGCAATAAATTTTTATATATTAATTATTATTTAATATTGATTCATGTATTATTTAATATGAATTTAATATATAATACTATTATTTATATTAATATTGATTTATTTAATATTTAATACTATTATTTAATATTGTTTTATTTAATCCCAATATCAATTTATTTTTTATATAATATTATTTTCTAATATTAGTGTTGTATTCAATATTTATTAATGTAATGTTTAAAACTATTAATATTAATATTATTGTTTTATTTAATATGAATTGATTTATTCATCTGAGCTACTATTATTTATGTTACTATTTAATATAGGTTTATTTAATATTAAATGTATTTATTTTTTATAAAGTATTAATTGTTATTTAATATTATTGTTTTATTTAATACCGATATCAATTGATTTTTTATATAATATCATTATTTAATATTAGTGTTGTATTCAATATTGATTCATTTAATTTTTAAAACTTTTATTAAATATTACAGTTTTATTTAATAATAATGTATTATTAACTTATATATTCCTTTTAACTACTGTCATTTATGTTACTATTTAATAATAAATAAATTAATTATTTTATGAATTATTTTCAAGTTTACATTCAATATTCATAAACATGTTTAATTGTTTAATTAATTATACAGTATATATGTACACACTGTATAATAAATTTAACATTTAATACTTAATTTCCCAGAATGCATTATTGTTTAGATTTTTTTTATTTAAAGAAATTCTAAAAAACAATTCTAACTATAAATGTTTATGAATATTGAATATTGAATGTAAACTTGAAAAATGTATAATTTATAATAAATGTATTATTAAATCATAACATAAATATAATAGTAGTTAAAATAAATATATAAGTTAATAATAAATTAATAACAGCTCCTGTCAGTGGGTGGGATATATTAGGCAGCAAGTGAACATGTTGTCCTCAGAGTTGATGTGTTAGAAGCAGGAGAAATGGGCAAGCGTGAGGATTTGAGCGAGTTTGACAAGGGCCAGATTGTGACGGCTAGACGACTGGGTCAGAGCATCTCCAGAACTGCAGCTCTTGTGGGGTGTTCCCGGTCTGCAGTGGTCAGTCTCTATCAAAAGTGCTCAAGGAAGGACCACTGGAGAACCGGCCACAGGGTCATGGGCGGCCGAGGCTCATTGATGCCCGTGTGGAGCGAAGGCTGGCCCGTGTGGTCCGATCAAACAGACGAGCTACTGGAGCTCAAACTGCTCCAGAAGTTAATGCTGGTTCTGATAGAAAGGGCTCAGAATACACAGAGCATCTCAGTTTGAGGAGTATGGGGCGGCACAGCCGCTGACCAGTCAGGGTGCCCATGCTGACCCCTGTCCACCGCCCAAAGCACCAACAGTGGCACGAGCATCAGAACTGGACCACAGAGCAATGGAAGAAGGTGGCCTGGTCTGATGATCACGTGTTCTTCTACATCACGTGGATGGCCGGGTGTGTGTGCGGGGCTCACCTGGGGAACACATGGCACCAGGTGCACTATGGGAAGAAGGCGTGGCGGCGGAGGCAGTGATGCTTTGGGCAATGTTCTGCTGGGAAACCTTGGGTCCTCCATCATGTGGATGTGACTTTGACACGTCCCACCTACCTAAGCATTGCTGAGCCCATGTCCAGCCTCTCATGGGGACGGTATTCCCTGTGGCTGTGGCTCTTTCAGCAGATAATGCGCCGCCACAAAGCACAAATGCTTCAGGAATGCTTTGAGAAGCACAACAACGAGTTTGAGTCCAAATTCCCCAGATCTCAATCCAATCGAGCATCTGTGGGATGAGCTGAACAAACAAGTCCGATCCATGGAGGCCCCACCTCACAACTTACAGGACTTAAAGGATCTGCTGCTAACATCTTGGTGCCAGATACCACAGCACACCTTCAGTCCATGAACCAACACAATATTATGCCTGATCGGTGTATATATATATCCTGTCTGCTATCTCAATGCAAATAATTCATATTCAGGAATTGTATTGGAACATATTTAACCAGTGTTTCCCACACATTGATTAATTTGTGGCGGTGCGCCACAGAATCAACACCGGCCGCCACATATTGCGTGTCGTTATTCATTAACTTTTTTCAATCTCACGCCAAAATGCCAAACCTGCCCTTGATATGAAAGTCTAAGCTTTTAAAATTGAATACGAAATTCAAACAATGAATAGCGTTTTGGCGCTAATGTGGCATAACAGTTAAAGGTCCCGTTCTTCGTGTTTTTTTGAAGCTTTGATTGTGTTTACAGTGTGCAATATAACATGTGTTCATGTTTCGCGTGTAAAAACACAGTATTTTTAACACAATGTACTCATCTGTACACCGCTGTTCTCACTGTCCTAAAAACGGCTGATGAGTTCCTTGTTCTATGAAGTCCCTCCTTCAGAAATACGTAACGAGTTCTGATTGTGCCAGCGGTTCCCGTGTTGTGATTTGACAGCAGCTTAGCGCACGTGGAAAGGTCACGCCTCTTAACGGGAGATGTATGCGCTCAATGATCTCTACAGCGTCCCTGGGAAAGCCAAACAAAGGTGATTTGACTCCGGGATGAAAATAACAGCGTCTCGACGACATGGCGACAAACACACTCAAACGCAACACTTCCTCTTCTCCACGCAACACTTCCTCTTCTCCACGTGGGACAGCAACAAGACCACGCCCCCTTTTTCGCGTATTCTTGTGGGCGGAGGTTAGTCTGTTCTACTGACGTCATTTATGAAGGAAGTACCAGGATGTAGTCCAAACCAGCCGTTCGCTGTAGGCTTTGAAAGGGAACTTCTGTTAAATAAAATATCTCGCTTGGCATTGAACTTTGAGCTTTATAATTTTACAGGTGCAACATTACACACTAACTAAAGTTTGAACAGTGGGATCACGAAGAACGGGACCTTTAATGATATTTATTGAATATTTTGAGGAGATATTTTGGTACTAAATAGGCCTACTTATTTGTGCAATAATTATGGTCCATTGATGACCACTTAAAATATTTTGTATTGTTTATATTACAATTAGTTTAGTAATCAAGGTTAAAATAGAGAATCCAATGCAAAGAGGCAAATTAGAGTCATTTTGTGGCTGGAAAAATAATCATTTTCATTTGTAAAGCTACTAGGTGCTTGTATGGCTCTTTAATAAATATACATGTGTCTAAATGGTTGCTCAAAAAAGTATTGCAGATCATAACTGCTTACTTATTTTTAGGTTTTGCATTTGAATACATATTTAGACACGATCAAACACTAGATTTCTTTAAATGTGAAATTTTAAAAAGTTGATAACTTACATCCTAATAGTTTTAATGATACTTATACAAGTGAATATTAATATATATATATATATTTGTGCCACTGCTATAACACAGATGTTTTGATTATGTATATGGGGAGTTGTGTTTAGTTTGATGAATGGCTCACACACATTAGCAGTTGTTTCAGGATGTGAACACGTGTTGGCCTGATCTGATTGGTTTACAGTGTGGCGTATTCGGTCTGTTCCATTAAGAAAAGACTATTTGGAATTACACGGCCAAATTACGATTCACTCAAGCAAACCCGACAGGTCCAATTCGTCAAGTCAAGTGCATTTACACGTGGCGCGTTTGAGGACAAATTTGGTTTCACGATTTAACAGATGGAAATTGTGACTGTTTGCACAAACGAGATGCTTAAAAAAGTGCAAAAAGCAGAACGGCGATACCAATCCCAAATGTCAAACACAGCCACGGAAAAATGAACATCACCTCATCTGGCTTCCAATCTGTTTCCCTTCACATCCAATGTCTTTTATGAAAAATCTCTGAAACAGAAATGATCTGGGGGAGCAATAATGTCCAGCACTAATTTAATACCTTATTACCATAAGCCCAGTGCGATGCATGCATAATAAATGTGTTGTATCGCACAAGGCTCAGGCATACGGTTGGAACAGGATTGCGGGTCCTGAGACAGCAAGCCCCATTTGCATGATATGATGTGAGAGTTGAATGAATTGGAGGATTATGGGAAACACTGCCTCCCTGCCCAGGCTCATTGTACTGAAGAGAAGTATCACATACCCACAGATGGTTCGGAATTTGGAACAAACCAAAGAGAAAACCATGGAAAAGAGAGGGAAAAAATATGTGCATGGCCTAAAAAAAAAAGAGGAAGGAGAGGGGAAAACATCAAAGACTGCATTTTTAATTTCATTTTAAAGCGCAGGACTCTATATCTACCGGATTTTCTTTTTAATTCAAGGGGAAATGTAGTTTTACTTCAAGCGCAGTGCACGCAGTTTCTCAGGAAAGGCTTAAACAGATGCGCTGTCAAAGTCTTTAAGGTGGAGATGATGTTTTTTAATGATTAGGTTTCACGTTACCTGAATGTATTAGGAAATGTGTAGCATTTAATCCATGGGCGTCGGAAGCAAAAAAAATGTGGGTGGGTCCTCATAAAGTACAAATATACTGTTTTGCTTGCTAAATGTATCGTTTGGAAAGACAAAATTACGGAAATCTCCAAATAATAGAGAGTGGCAGTAGTGTAGGGGTAAGACGCACGGCATCTAGTTTTGACACAAATCGACCTCGGTTCGAGTCCGGCTTTCGCCGAGTTCAATCTTCTCTCTTTTCCCATCACATATCAGATCGGAAAGGCATTTATTTTCAATAAAAATGAAGAAAATATTAGAAAAGTGAAAATAAAGCATCTAACGTGTTTAATAATAAGTATTTATCGATTAGGGGTAGGTAAACACACATGTGTTGAATGTTAGAGACGATAAACGTGAGTGGGTCCTATATCATTGATCGTAAAAAGTGGGTGGGTCTTGTCCAGCCCACATACAATGGTTCCGACGCCCATGATTTAATCACATTTGAGGTCCTACAATGTACACATATTCACATAATTCAAGATATTTTAACCCAGGCCTGTGCACACCTGGACGAATATCGGACACTGTTATCTCCAGCATTTTTCGGCGCGTCTTGAGTGTTCACACCCAGAGCCGGCCCAAGGCATAAGCGAACTAAGCGGCTGCTTAGGGCCCCCTTGGCCACCAGAGGGCCCCCAAGAGCACTAGAAATTACTCTCCGGCAAAGTTATTTTATGATGATTGAAATCGCGAAATGGCCTTAAACAATTATTTGCAAAAAAGTTTTCTAATATAAGCACGGATTGATTCTGACAGCGCTGCACGAGCTCGCGCGCCATCGCCTGGACACTATAGGTTCAGTGCGGAAAGATCGTCGCTAAAACGTAACGTTACTCGTCAGTTGCCCGGTAACCTTTTCATGAATGGATGGATTTGAGAATGCGCTGTATGGTTTAGTGCGAATATATTGTCTGACGTGCTGCATGTTTTGGACAGAGTAGACAGCAGAGCTTCCAGTTTCTCCCTTGAAATTATAAGTCGTGGAGCCGACATATTGGAAGTTTTTATTTAGAAAATAAAATGGTTCTTTCTACACAGTCGACTGGAATACAAAAAATACAATTGTATTTCCGCCAAAATAAAAGCTCTGTTTAATGTTTGAAAGAAATCAACATTTCTTGTTTTTAAAAGAAGTCTCTTCCTCTCACCAAGGCTGCATTTATTTGATTAAAAATACAGTAAAAACAGAAATATTGTGAAATAATATTATAATGTAAATCAGCTGTTCTCTATGTGAATATATAGTAAAGTGTAATTTATTCCTGTGATCAAAGCTGAATTTATCATCATTACTCCAGTCTTCAGTGTCACATGACCCTTCACTAATCACTCATATGAGGATCTGATGCTCAAGACACATTTATGATTATCATGTTTTTAGGATTTTTTTGGAAAGCTTTCTATTTCAGAGAAATGCTGTTCTTTTGAACCTTCTATTCATCAAAGAATCCCGGGAAAAGTGAGCATATGCAGCATAAGAGACTACTTAAAAAAGGACATATCCCAGTGTGAACTGTAGTCCTGTAAGACTTTGAATATTAACGCCTGATCACTCTTGTGGGTTTGCTACAATTAAAAACCGTATAAGGGTAAAAACATGACAGGCAGACATGATGCAAGCAACACAGCTACAACTAGTAAAATGTATGTGTGCGAATTATCAAGAATTGACAATAGTCAATCGTATTGGTGGCACAGAGGGGCCCCTAAATAAAATTCTGCTTAGGGCCCCATAAGGGCTTGGGCCGGCCCTGTTCACACCAATCGGCAACCTCCCGCAGTTTCTCTTGAAGCCAATACAGAAGTGACTGGCCACTAGAGACAGACTCCAGAAGGAGCAGAATCTCATTGAGCTCATGTTAAAATGCCCAACTTTACAGCAGAAGAACACATGTTTACAGTCTGGGACACATTGTGCTTTTGGTCTATACGGCTAATTTTGTCCTTCATGACGACTGTGAGGGGGGTGAATTTTTTATAACTCATTCGTTTACATTATATAAAGCCTTAAAGTTCTTCATAATTAAGGGTGTGGCCACTTTGAGTGACAGGTGGATTGCCGTTTGTCTGCTGTCTGTTAGTCATCACCTCAGCTCCGCCCACGTCCCGCCTCTTTGCCCATTTTCTGTTATCCGGGAGTGATGCGTGGTGATGGCGACGGCCAGCTCGACCCGACTTTACGCTTCAAAACTGCTCTTCAGAATCCTGTGGGTGACGTCACGGACACTACGCCCATATTTTTTTACAGTCTATGGTTCACATATAAGCGATTTGATGATGGGTAGGTTTAGGGGTAGTGTGTGTGTGTGTGTGTGTGTGTGTGATGGGTAGTGTAGGTGGATAGAATGTACAGTATAAAAACCATTACGCCTCTGGAATGTACCCACATAGATAGCAAAACAAACCTGTGTGTGTGTGTGTGTGTGTGTGTGTGTGTGTGTGTGTGTGTGTGTGTGTGTGTGTGTGTGTGTGTGTGTGAGAGAGCATGATCATTTTGCATTGTGGATGTTTTTTTGCATTGTTGGAAGTGTGCCACTTCTTTCTGTCTATGTGTGTTGTTTCTGATTTTGAGGATGAATTTTGTCCATTTTCTAAGCGGAGTCTTGGCCCTTTTTTTACACTTTTTTGGGGGGGTATATCTAGAAAGTGTTTTAACAAAAGTCATTTGGGGTCAAAAAGACCCGAAGACCCTCAGGGTTAAGAATGCCTGCTTACAGAGAATACAAGTCTGTTTATCACAGGTAAAGCTGTGTTTCTCTGATGCTGCGGTGCATGAGCTCTGAGCTGAACCACACCTTGTGCAGGTCTCACAGATATTAAAAGCAGTGGTGATATTTCTTGCATCATTTAGTTCACACCTCGGTGCTGTTCGGGTCTAAAACAGAAATTACATGCCTGTCTGGTTTTCACACCTGACACATTTTGACGTGCTCATCGTCTGCTAATTTCAGTTTCAGGTGGCAGGGCTGTTGCATGACAAAAACAAGATGCTGACATGTTGTGATTTGATCAAACGTAATGCTTGTTTGTTCGACACTTTAAATGTTGTGTTGTTCAGGGTCGGAAACTTTTGGCCCTTAGAACTTATTTTCATGTAAAAACACACAAAATGGGAAATACTTCAATTCAATCGATTCATTGAAAATGTGCAATCTGAAAATTATCTACACTCTAAAAAAATGCTGGGTTAAAAACAACCCAAGTTGGGTTGAAAATTGGGTTGTTTTAACCCAGCGGTTGGGTTAAATGTTTGCTTAAAACAACCCAATCACTGGGTTAGTTCATTTTCAACCCAACTTGGGTTGTTTTTAACCCAGCATTTTTTTTTAGAGTGTAGATAATTTTCAACACAACATTTAAAGTGTTGAACAAACAAGCATTAAGTTTTTAGAGTGTATAAAATCAAATAAACATCAAATACAGAAGTAGCTGTTAATAATGCAAAACTGTAAAACACTAAATAAAAAATGTAAAATTACTAGCCATTCTCTGTCTATATATTGATTATTAGGGGTGTAACGGTACACGTATTCGTATTGAACCGTTTCGGTACAGGGCTTTCGGGTCGGTGCACGCGTGTACCGAACGGTTATGAATGTAATCTTTAACAGTTAACAGTCGGCTTGTTGTAAGCGCGGAACACACTTCAATCCGAGTTCCCACACGAATATTTTAAGTATTCAGTCCATTTTATCACGAAATTCAAACGATAAATGCCGTTTTAACTCTTTAATGTGACGTGACTGATAGACGCGCATCAGTTCAACTTAAAGCGGCGCGAGTCAATGCGATCATCTCTTCCTAAAGAATAAACATAAATTAATACATCTTAAGGTATGTTGAGGATACATTACAACTTATTGAAATGTATCATATGTCGTGTAATCGCTCCATCTGTGTTTCAACCGCGGAAAGACAATAAAACTGCTTGTAAACAATGTCATGCAGAATCACGTTTACTCAGAAGTCATTCAGTGTCCACAGCTGTAGCTCACTAGAGAAATCAACTCTCTCACTGAATACATGCACTATATTAGCCGTTATATTCATTATATTAGCCGTTATATTCAATATATTAGCCATTATATTCATTATATTAGCCGTTATATTCAATATATTAGCCGTTATATTCATGATATTAGCCGTTATATTCATTATATTAGCCGTTATGTTCATCATATTAGCCGTTATATTCATTATATTAGCCGTTATATTCATGATATTAGCCGTTATATTCATTATATTAGCCGTTATATTCATTATATTAGCCGTTATATTCATTATATTAGCCGTTATATTGATTATATTAGCCGTTATATTCAATATATTAGCCGTTATATTCATTATATTAGCCGTTATATTCATGATATTAAAAAAATCTCTTTACTGTGGCATACACATAAAACACTTTTTCAATGAAATGATTGTTAGGCTGCATTAACTAGGTCAGCCGGAACCGGGAACACTTCCCATAACACCTGATGTACTCGTGACATCATCAGAAGAATGGCATCTACGCTAATGATAGTCTCTCTGTTTTATCCCGAGGTTTACTGCAGTCAGCCGGATCCGGGCCGTATCCAGATCAGATGATGGACCTGCACCCAGACAAGACCAACGCATGACCCTGAAGTGTCTGAGAGACCGTGTTTAGCCTCCCCCTGAAACTGCCTCATCGACACGGCATCCGCAATAAACCCGTCTCCAGTGTGATGACTCCGATTGTTCGAATATTACAATTAAATAATACTTAAATCGATATGTCATCCGCAATAAACCCGTCTCTAGCGTGTTGCCTCCGATCTTTCGAATATTACAATCTATTATGACCTCTGACCTGTAAAGCTGCCAGAATAATAATAATCATACGCTGTTTGTTAATTGGCCAGAGGAGAACTGCCCTCGTTTTTGGACATTGCTCTATGTGTAAGGGATAGAATACTGCCATCTGTAGGTTTGTGGAAAAACTATAGGAATTATAGTTAAAGAGAGAGAGTGCAATGACCACATTATCCACTAGAGGTCCAGTCATATCCACCTTTCCTCCAGAATGGAATTCAGGGTCTCCTCAAGACTGCACCTTTTTGACATGGTGCTGCCACAGAATGAGCCGTGTGCAGGACTCAGACACTCATACCCTAACTGTGGGGTGTTTTCAGAATACAGCTGCAGCTCTTTCATCACACAGAAAACTCTTTCTTTTATTTGCCCCTTTCCCTCTCTTTCTCATGATTGTTCCATGTGGCATTTGTGATCTAGTATTTGTCCTTCATTTATGTATGGAATTTTTTCAGATTTATGCCAGTTTCTATAATGCTCTCTGTTGCAGTCACACACGTTTGTGTTTGTGTGTGTGTGTTTGTACATGTGTGTGTATGAGATAGAAAGTTCGTTCCACTTTGTGTTTATGCTCTAGGACCAGATCTTGATATAAATGTAGAAATTTTCAGATTTATACTGGATTTAGTTGATTTTTTTTGACAAACAAAGTGAAAAAAAAGCATTTTTTACATTTTCCCATTCATTGCCAAAATCTAAAAAATGCCCCAGACACCTGTGTGTGTGTGTGTGTGTGTGTGTGTGTGTGTGTGTGTGTGTGTGTGTGTGTGTGTGTGTGTGTGTGTGTGTGTGTGTGTGTGTGTGTGTGTGTGTCTGTGTCTGTGTGTGTGTGTGTGAACATGCTTGTTCCATATTGCATTTGTGCTCTAGTATTAGTCCTTAATTTATGTATGAACATTTTTCAGATTTATGGCAGTTTTGTTGATTTTATTTGCCACTTTCAATAAAAATACTCTCTGTTGCGGTCACACACATGTTTATGTTTGTGTGTGTGTGCGTGTGTGTGAACGTGTGTGTGTATGAGATAGAAAGTTCGTTCTACTTTGTGTTTATGCTCTAGGACCAGACCTTGATATAAATGTAGACATTTTCAGATTTATACTAGATTTAGTTGATTTTTTTTTTACAAAAAAAGTGAGTAAAATATTTTTTTACACTTTCCCATTCATTTTCAATGTGGGGTCAATCTGACCCCGAGGGACTTAAACAGTACTTTTTTTTTTTACACCCCTTTAGAACAACCAAATCAAGCCCAGATTTGTGCATGTTTAGATAGATCATTTAGGAAAAGTCACAGAGTCTCATGGCCCTGAGATGAAGGGAACACTTTTTAAAATGGATCAAGGGTTAAAAAAAAATATGCGCTACTTACGCGTGCAGTGTGAAACCGGCCTCAGTGTTGCGATAGGAACGGCTCACATCTTATCACACATATTTTGGAGCGTTTATGGAGTTTATGGTTATTCGCGCGCCATGCATGCACAATTAAATGAACCGGGCTTCAGTCATGCTGCGCACATAATTGGTCCGTTCCGTTCGTACGGGAACTTGCTTATAAAAGCTCACAACGCGCGATGTATAATTCATATCCTGATTCATGTTTCCATTAACCATGTTAATGTAGGTGTTTGTAGGCTACTTGCTTGAATTGTATATTAATTGTACAATTGTGCATTCATTATACTATATATATATATATATATCCATTAATTATAGCCTACTATGTTTTACTATATTGAGAGCGTGCGGAACTTGTCATTTGAAGGCGAAAAAAGTAATTGGACTTGTGATTGTGTTAGAAAAATATCCAAGAAAAGAAATACATTTGTGATAAAATATTCTACAAGTGTGCAACTCTCATTACATGGATCCACATATTCATTTGCAGATGTGCAAAATTCGTCTGTGACTGCACATTTTTGATACGGGTGTGTGAATGCGTTTTGCACCATATTTGAGCGTATGAGTTTCTTCATGTGTGATTCGTAGAGCAGGATTTGTGCACCTGAAGTGACGAATGTGTGAAGGTGTAACTGTTGCGTTGTGTTTGTAAGTGAGAAAAAAAGTCTACAAGTTTACAACTCCTCAAATATTTTTCTCTGTGACTTCAGATGTATTGGTACCCGTGTGTGGATATGATCTGCAGCTACACACTCCACTGTCACGCCTGTTCAGTTGTTTTGCACCATAAATACCTTCACACAGTTCACCTCTAAAATGATGTCATTATTCACTCACTCTAATATTGTTCCAAACCTGTATTCATTTCTCGATGACCTATGTGAACTATCCATTTAATGTTAATGCAACAACAAAAGACAAAGAGAGAATCCCTCACTGCTCTTGACTGACAAACTAATACAGTAGCTTTAATAAGAATCAGTGTATATTTTATAGTGAAGTCTATGTAGTGTTTTATTTTGACATTTATTCATTCAATTTCATACTTAAATGCTGCTGTACAGCTCTGAGCTGCCAGTGTAAATCTTTATATATATATATATTTTTTTTATATATATATCAGGGGTCTCCAAACTCGGTCCTGGAGGGCCGCTGTCCTGCAGAGTTTAGTTCCAACCCCAAATAAACACACCTGAACCAGCTAATCAGTGTCTTATGCCGCGTTCCAAGCAACCCGTAACTCGTGTTTTTCCAACCTTCTACCCGTGAAAGTGCACTGGAACGGCAGTCAAACCCGTGACTTCCCACCCGTGAACTCGTACTAGATCGATGTACTCCCAGTTACGAGTTCTGACGTCACAGAGCCCGCGAAGCAACAATGGCAGCCCCCATGGATGCTGTGTTTTTGGAAGTCGATTGAGTGCAAGAATAAATTAATACCAAATACATTTCAAAATATACAAAGAACGTAAAATAAAAGGTATAACAGCTTCTCTTGCCTAATGCGTCGTTTTTTCTCCTCCGTTTCCTTCAAGTAAGCAATGAGTAAGCACTTTTGGCGATAGAAATGATGGTAAATGAGCATAAGCACCGTACGGCTCGCCATGTTTTGTTTACATCTAGCACCACAATTCCTTGCGCTCAAGCAGGTTGGCGTGACTTTGCCTGGAACGCTACAAAGTCGTAAGTCGTGGTTTGAAGTCGTAATTTACGGGCTCAAAAACCTGCCTGGAACGCAGCATTACAAGGCCCTAGTTAGACACTGATTAGCTGGTTCAGGTGTTTAATTGGGGTTGGAACTAAACTCTGCAGGACAGTGGCCCTCCAGGACCGAGTTTGGAGACCCCTGATATATATTATACAATACACTGGAATGTGTACAAGGGTTTTTTTTAAAGTAAAGTTTTACTTTAACCCAAGTGCCTAATTGAAAGGTTTTTCAATTCTTTTCAGTAAAATAAAGAAATAGTATTGCAATTAAAAAATAGTGTTTTTTCTCCTTAACCTCTTGCTGTTCCTGTCGCCTAAGAATAGAATAGCAAAAACACTGATGTGACAAGCCATCAGAACCGAACCGAACCGAAAACCGTTAAAAACCGAGGTATGTATTGAACCGTGGACTAACTGTATTGTTGCATCCCTAATATATTATATATATATGGAATGGCTAGTCATTTAAATTTTGTATTATATATATATAGATGCTGCTGTGTTCTGAAATCGGTCATCACAGCGGGAAACTGCTTTGCTCTTTTGCTGTTATTTTTGTTGGCCAATGGGAGTTTGCGCTTCATCATGGTTTCACTGGTATCTATGGTTTCTCCACGGGGTTTGTAGCTTTTCAATGACGTTCGCGTCGGGTAATTACGTCACTTCAAAGCGTTCCCATGGCAACAGGCGGAAATGGCGGCTCTTGTGTGAAGTAAACAAACATTTTTCAACTTTCTGCTAATATATATGTGACTTTTTTTGCAACGAAAATGCGGGGATTATGAAATCATGCTAGCCCCGCATATTTTGCACACGGAAATAGGCAATTTATGCGGCGAAAGTGCGGCGTATTTGAAAAAATGCGGCCCCCGCATAAATATGCGGACGTTGGCTGATTATGCGTTAAATCACGCGATCGCATAATCACGTTTATCTGGAGGGACTGTAAAGCTGGCAGGGCAGATGCAGTGCGTATGCATTCTCACACTGGCTGTGTTTGTCTCGCGCAGCTGAACCGCGGCTCGTGGATTGCAAATACAGACGAATATTGTCCATTCTGTCACATTTTCCGGTGTTCTCCTCCGACCCCTGTCTGTCTCGTGCTTTGATTTATGATGGGCAGCATATATCTGCTGCAGATGCGACCTGTTCCCCTCGGTCTCATACACACACGCATATAACATGCTGTATAAAAGTAGTTCACATGATAAATGTAAAAGTTAAGATGCTTCTAGTTTTAATAATTTAAACATGCCTTTGCAGTTTGGGCAAAAACTTCTGGCAGTGTTGTGTTTTCGTGGTTTTTATTTTTCTTTTCACAGCAGCGCTGGATGTCATATGGTGATTGTGAAACACACGGAACACTTCATGGTGAAATGTGTTAATCAGGTCAGCTGAATTAAAGCCACAGTGCATTGTTCTGATCAAAATTGACATGATTAACATGAAAAATGTTACGCCAATGTGTCGGACTCTGTAGACAGCCAGTTAGGAAACAACTTCTACATGATATAACAATTGTTTAATACTGTATCCTAATTGTGGATGATTAAGCTATATATCATATGATGAAGTAAATTTCTTGAGTGTTAACGATAAAAAAACAACAACAACAACAAGAACTGTACAGGACCTGAAAACTGTGACCCTAAAACCGTGATACGAACTGAACCGTAGGTTTTGTGAACCGTGCCACCCCTAATATATATATAAAGTACATTTTAAAATGCTAAATTCAAATTTTTATTTTAAAATTGTATGTGTGTGTGTGTAATTACTGGATGATTTCTGACACTGCCGATCTTTATAATAACAGAAAACGCTGATAACGAATCGTTCCATCATCATCTAACATCATTTATCATAATTTAATCCGAAAACTAGACGTTAAAAAGCAGCAAAAGGTCACAGATCCCACGTGCCACAAATACACAAAGCCTTTCACATCAAAAGCTGAGTTTAGCATCAGAACCAGGTTAAGCGGCTGCTCAAAAGCTGCTCTGTTAGCTCATTTGTGAACTGAAACATGCTAATTGAACACGACAGTTATTGTAACCTTTATCCAGCACTGCCACACCGTAGAAATGTCCAAGAGCACATGCGTCTGGGGTTTTCCACCGCGATGGGTTATTAGCATGATGCTAGAGCCGATTGACTGTGAAGTACAGGACCGTGCAGAAGTTTAGCTTGCTAGCAAACCTGACAGATTTCAGCACACTCTCTTTTCTTAAAGGTCATTACGGCTTTTGAACAACCACCAGTCAAGTTTCAATCTTGCACACATAATGCTAAATATGTCACTGAAAAACCAAAGCTGCCTTTAAGCTAGTCACGTTTGCTTCACCGGCTCAGACAGAAGTTGGACTGCTTGAAGTTACTTCATGTTTCCTCAGATAAGCTGTGGTTTAATGCTTGCATTTGTAATATTTACAGATGGTCTGATATCACATTGTGGTATCTGTCTTTGAGGCCGAGGACTAAAAAAAGAGGAAGCCGTTTTCTGATGCGATGCACAGTTATCGCTCTCTATCATCATAATTACCATATGTATACAGTACAATTAAGCCTCTTTCAAGTTTTTCCCACAGTAATCATCCAAACACGTGGCTTCATTTTCTGCAGAAAATTCAGACATTTGCTCCATTATGCCGCATTGTTCCGGAGTACAAAAACAATGCATGCATTAGCATCGCAATTTGTCTCTTTATTAGGCTCTATTTGGCCTCGCACCCTTTTATAAAAGAAGAAAGAAAGAAAATGTGGCTTTCAGTGGCATTTACATGCATGCACATTATACGAGCACAGAAGGAAAGGTCTTTATCAAACCTACTCACATATGATTTCAGACACAGTTTTGATGTGCAACATGTGCTAAAAGTGCCATTTTCTGAGTCTGAGGTTCTGACGACATGTAAATTACTACAAGATATTTAAAAAAATATATTTTTTTAATATTCGATCTGAATGAATGACTCAATAACTCATAAAGACGTCACTTGTTTCATTACTGGATGAATCAACGTTTTTGAACAAATCTCTTGAATGAATGATTCAATGACTCACTCATAAAGACTTCACTTGTTTCATTACTGGATGAATCGGTGTTTTTGAACGAATCTCGAGTGAATAATTCAGTGACTCACTCATAAAGACTTCACCTGTTTCATTACTGGATGACTCAGTGTTTTGAATGAATCTCTTGAATGAATGATTCAATGACTCACTCATAAAGACTTCACTTGTTTCATTACTGGATGACTCAGTGTTTTGAATGAATCTCTTGAATGAATGATTCAATGACTCACTCATAAAGACTTCACTTGTTTCATTACTGGATGAATCAGTGTTTTTGAACAAATCTCTTGAATGAATAATTCAATGACTCACTCATAAAGACTTCACTTGTTTCATTACTGGATGAATCAGTGTTTTTGAATGAATCTCTTGAGTGAATGATTCAATGACTCACTCATAAAGACTTCACTTGTTTCATTACTGGATGAATCAGTGTCTTTGAACGAATCTCTTGAATGAATGATTCAATGACTCATGAAGACGTCACTTGTTTCATTACTGGATGAATCAGCGTTTTTAAACAAATCTCTTAAATGAATGATTCAATAACTCACTCATAAAGACTTCACTTGTTTCATTACTGGATGAATCAGTGTTTTTGAACAAATCTCTTGAGTGAATGATTCAGTGACTCACTCATAAAGACTTCACTTGTTTCATTACTGGATGAATCAGTGTTTTGAATGAATCTCTTGAGTGAATGATTCAATAACTCACTCATAAAGACTTCACTTGTTTCATTACTGGATGAATCAGTGTTTTTGAACAAATCTCTTGAATGAATGATTCAATGACTCACTCATAAAGACTTCACTTGTTTCATTACTGGATGAATCAGTGTTTTTGAACAAATCTCTTGAATGAATGATTCAATGACTCACTCATAAAGACTTCACTTGTTTCATTACTGGATGAATCAGTGTCTTTGAACGAATCGCTTGAATGAATGATTCAATGACTCATGAAGACTTCACTTGTTTCATTACTGGATGAATCAGTGTTTTTGAACAAATCTCTTGAGTGAATGATTCAATGACTCACACATAAAGACTTCACTTGTTTCATTACTGGATGAATCAGTGTTTTTGAACAAATCTCTTGAATGAATGATTCAATGACTCACTCATAAAGACTTCACTTGTTTCATTACTGGATGAATCAGTGTCTTTGAACGAATCTCTTGAATGAATGATTCAATGACTCATGAAGACTTCACTTGTATCATTACTGGATGAATCAGTGTTTTTGAACAAATCTCTTGAATGAATGATTCAATGACTCACACATAAAGACTTCACTTGTTTCATTACTGGATGAATCAGTGTTTTTGAACAAATCTCTTGAATGAATGATTCAATGACTCACTCATAAAGACTTCACTTGTTTCATTACTGGATGAATCAGTGTCTTCGAACAAATCTCTTGAATGAATGATTCAATGACTCATGAAGACTTCACTTGTTTCATTACTGGATGAATCAGTGTTTTTGAACAAATCTCTTGAGTGAATGATTCAATGACTCACTCATAAAGACTTCACTTGTTTCATTACTGGATGAATCAGTGTTTTTGAACAAATCTCTTGAGTGAATGATTCAATGACTCACTCATAAAGACTTCACTTGTTTCATTACTGGATGAATCAGTGTTTTTGAACAAATCTCTTGAATGAATGATTCAATGACTCACTCATAAAGACGTCACTTGTTTCATTACTGGATGAATCAGTGCTTTTGAACAAATCTCTTGAATGAATGATTCAATGACTCACTCATAAAGACTTCACTTGTTTCATTACTGGATGAATCAGTGCTTTTGAACAAATCTCTTGAGTGAATGATTCAGTGACTCACTCATAAAGACTTCACTTGTTTCATTACTGGATGAATCAGTGTTTTTGAACAAATCTCTTGAATGAATGATTCAATGACTCACTCATAAAGGCTTCACTTGTTTCATTACTGGATGAATCAGTGTTTTTGAAAAAATCTCTTGAATGAATGATTCAATGACTCACTCATAAAGACTTCACTTGTTTCATTACTGGATGAATCAGTGTTTTTGAACAAATCTCTTGAATGAATGATTCAATGACTCACTCAAAGACTTCACTTGTTTCATTACTGGATGAATCAGTGTTATTTAGGAATAAGATCATGTGGCTGTTTGAATCGAGATCGCCATCTTTTAACCATTAATCATGCAACTCAACTTCAATGTTATTTTTCTTCTTTTTATGCCTTGGCAGCAAAATTGTAAATGCAATCCCTGAAAAATAACAGCACAGCAACAAGTTAGACAAGTCATGTGCAGAAGTTAAACATGAGCAATACTTAATAGTGATGCTTGCGAATGATTTTGCCGGTTGAATGCACGTTGCAAAGACGTCCGGCCAATTCCATCACAATCCCGCTCCCGTCATTTCGTGTCATATTTATCTAATTGTCTGTTTCAAGGCCAATCAAGTTAGAAGCACAGCAGCTAAAATTACACGAGGATGACTCACATCTGAAATCATCTAAAGGTTACCTGATTCTAAAGAGCTGTAATTGCACTGGAAAGACTACTAGCTGTGATAGAGCTCAGAGAAAAAGGACATTCTCATGTTGTTTTGCGTGCCGTTAGGCTCAGGCACAATGCATGTGAGAGCCATAAGAAATCTTAACCGCTTAGCTTTATACACTAGTTAATCTAATGGTTTATGAAGTTATTTAATTTGAAAAAAATCTGATTGAATGAATGATTCAATGACTCACTCATAAAGACTTGTTTCATTACTGGATGAATCAGTGTTTTTGAACAAATCTCTTGAATGAATGAATAAATGACTCATGAAAACGTCACTTGTTTCATTACTGGATGAATCAGTGTTTTTGAACAAATCTCTTGAGTGAATGATTCAATGACTCACTCATAAAGACTTCACTTGTTTCATTACTGGATGAATCAGTGTTTTTGAACGAATCTCTTGAATGAATGAATAAATGACTCATGAAAACGTCACTTGTTTCATTACTGGATGAATCAGTGTTTTTGAACAAATCTCTTGAGTGAATGATTCAATGACTCACTCACAAAGACTTCACTTGTTTCATTACTGGATGAATCAGTGTTTTTGAACAAATCTCTTGAATGAATGATTCAATGACTCACACATAAAGACTTCACTTGTTTCATTACTGGATGAATCAGTGTTTTTGAACAAATCTCTTGAATGAATGATTCAATGACTCACTCATAAAGACTTCACTTGTTTCATTACTGGATGAATCAGTGTCTTCGAACAAATCTCTTGAATGAATGATTCAATGACTCACTCATAAAGACGTCACTTGTTTCATTACTGGATGAATCAGTGCTTTTGAACAAATCTCTTGAATGAATGATTCAATGACTCACTCATAAAGACGTCACTTGTTTCATTACTGGATGAATCAGTGCTTTTGAACAAATCTCTTGAATGAATGATTCAATGACTCACTCATAAAGACTTCACTTGTTTCATTACTGGATGAATCAGTGCTTTTGAACAAATCTCTTGAGTGAATGATTCAGTGACTCACTCATAAAGACGTCACTTGTTTCATTACTGGATGAATCAGGGCTTTTGAACAAATCTCTTGAGTGAATGATTCAGTGACTCACTCATATAGACTTCACTTGTTTCATTACTGGATGAATCAGTGCTTTTGAACAAATCTCTTGAGTGAATGATTCAGTGACTCACTCATAAAGACTTCACTTGTTTCATTACTGGATGAATCAGTGTTTTTGAACAAATCTCTTGAGTGAATGATTCAATGACTCACTCACAAAGACTTCACTTGTTTCATTACTGGATGAATCAGTGTTTTTGAACAAATCTCTTGAATGAATGATTCAATGACTCACACATAAAGACTTCACTTGTTTCATTACTGGATGAATCAGTGTTTTTGAACAAATCTCTTGAATGAATGATTCAATGACTCACTCATAAAGACTTCACTTGTTTCATTACTGGATGAATCAGTGTCTTCGAACAAATCTCTTGAATGAATGATTCAATGACTCATGAAGACTTCACTTGTTTCATTACTGGATGAATCAGTGTTTTTGAACAAATCTCTTGAGTGAATGATTCAATGACTCACTCATAAAGACTTCACTTGTTTCATTACTGGATGAATCAGTGTTTTTGAACAAATCTCTTGAGTGAATGATTCAATGACTCACTCATAAAGACTTCACTTGTTTCATTACTGGATGAATCAGTGTTTCTGAACAAATCTCTTGAGTGAATGATTCAATGACTCACTCATATAGACTTCACTTGTTTCATTACTGGATGAATCAGTGTTTTTGAACAAATCTCTTGAATGAATGATTCAATGACTCATGAAGACTTCACTTGTTTCATTACTGGATGAATCAGTGTTTTTGAACAAATCTCTTGAATGAATGATTCAATAACTCACTCATAAAGACTTCACTTGTTTCATTACTGGATGAATCAGTGTTTTTGAACAAATCTCTTGAATGAATGATTCAATGACTCACTCATAAAGACTTCACTTGTTTCATTACTGGATGAATCAGTGTTTTTGAACAAATCTCTTGAATTAATAATTCAGTGACTCACTCATAAAGACTTCACTTGTTTCATTACTGGATGAATCAGTGTTTTTGAACAAATCTCTTGAATGAATGATTCAATGACTCACTCATAAAGACTTCACTTGTTTCATTACTGGATGAATCAGTGTCTTTGAACGAATCTCTTGAATGAATGATTCAATGACTCATGAAGACTTCACTTGTTTCATTACTGGATGAATCAGTGTTTTTGAACAAATCTCTTGAGTGAATGATTCAATGACTCACACATAAAGACTTCACTTGTTTCATTACTGGATGAATCAGTGTTTTTGAACAAATCTCTTGAATGAATGATTCAATGACTCACTCATAAAGACTTCACTTGTTTCATTACTGGATGAATCAGTGTCTTTGAACGAATCTCTTGAATGAATGATTCAATGACTCATGAAGACTTCACTTGTATCATTACTGGATGAATCAGTGTTTTTGAACAAATCTCTTGAATGAATGATTCAATGACTCACACATAAAGACTTCACTTGTTTCATTACTGGATGAATCAGTGTTTTTGAACAAATCTCTTGAATGAATGATTCAATGACTCACTCATAAAGACTTCACTTGTTTCATTACTGGATGAATCAGTGTCTTCGAACAAATCTCTTGAATGAATGATTCAATGACTCATGAAGACTTCACTTGTTTCATTACTGGATGAATCAGTGTTTTTGAACAAATCTCTTGAGTGAATGATTCAATGACTCACTCATAAAGACTTCACTTGTTTCATTACTGGATGAATCAGTGTTTTTGAACAAATCTCTTGAGTGAATGATTCAATGACTCACTCATAAAGACTTCACTTGTTTCATTACTGGATGAATCAGTGTTTTTGAACAAATCTCTTGAATGAATGATTCAATGACTCACTCATAAAGACGTCACTTGTTTCATTACTGGATGAATCAGTGCTTTTGAACAAATCTCTTGAATGAATGATTCAATGACTCACTCATAAAGACTTCACTTGTTTCATTACTGGATGAATCAGTGCTTTTGAACAAATCTCTTGAGTGAATGATTCAGTGACTCACTCATAAAGACTTCACTTGTTTCATTACTGGATGAATCAGTGTTTTTGAACAAATCTCTTGAATGAATGATTCAATGACTCACTCATAAAGGCTTCACTTGTTTCATTACTGGATGAATCAGTGTTTTTGAAAAAATCTCTTGAATGAATGATTCAATGACTCACTCATAAAGACTTCACTTGTTTCATTACTGGATGAATCAGTGTTTTTGAACAAATCTCTTGAATGAATGATTCAATGACTCACTCAAAGACTTCACTTGTTTCATTACTGGATGAATCAGTGTTATTTAGGAATAAGATCATGTGGCTGTTTGAATCGAGATCGCCATCTTTTAACCATTAATCATGCAACTCAACTTCAATGTTATTTTTCTTCTTTTTATGCCTTGGCAGCAAAATTGTAAATGCAATCCCTGAAAAATAACAGCACAGCAACAAGTTAGACAAGTCATGTGCAGAAGTTAAACATGAGCAATACTTAATAGTGATGCTTGCGAATGATTTTGCCGGTTGAATGCACGTTGCAAAGACGTCCGGCCAATTCCATCACAATCCCGCTCCCGTCATTTCGTGTCATATTTATCTAATTGTCTGTTTCAAGGCCAATCAAGTTAGAAGCACAGCAGCTAAAATTACACGAGGATGACTCACATCTGAAATCATCTAAAGGTTACCTGATTCTAAAGAGCTGTAATTGCACTGGAAAGACTACTAGCTGTGATAGAGCTCAGAGAAAAAGGACATTCTCATGTTGTTTTGCGTGCCGTTAGGCTCAGGCACAATGCATGTGAGAGCCATAAGAAATCTTAACCGCTTAGCTTTATACACTAGTTAATCTAATGGTTTATGAAGTTATTTAATTTGAAAAAAATCTGATTGAATGAATGATTCAATGACTCACTCATAAAGACTTGTTTCATTACTGGATGAATCAGTGTTTTTGAACAAATCTCTTGAATGAATGAATAAATGACTCATGAAAACGTCACTTGTTTCATTACTGGATGAATCAGTGTTTTTGAACAAATCTCTTGAGTGAATGATTCAATGACTCACTCATAAAGACTTCACTTGTTTCATTACTGGATGAATCAGTGTTTTTGAACAAATCTCTTGAATGAATGATTCAATGACTCACACATAAAGACTTCACTTGTTTCATTACTGGATGAATCAGTGTTTTTGAACAAATCTCTTGAATGAATGATTCAATGACTCATGAAAACGTCACTTGTTTCATTACTGGATGAATCAGTGTTTTTGAACAAATCTCTTGAGTGAATGATTCAATGACTCACTCATAAAGACTTCACTTGTTTCATTACTGGATGAATCAGTGTTTTTGAACAAATCTCTTGAATGAATGAATAAATGACTCATGAAAACGTCACTTGTTTCATTACTGGATGAATCAGTGTTTTTGAACAAATCTCTTGAGTGAATGATTCAATGACTCACTCATAAAGACTTCACTTGTTTCATTACTGGATGAATCAGTGTTTTTGAACGAATCTCTTGAATGAATGAATAAATGACTCATGAAAACGTCACTTGTTTCATTACTGGATGAATCAGTGTTTTTGAACAAATCTCTTGAGTGAATGATTCAATGACTCACTCACAAAGACTTCACTTGTTTCATTACTGGATGAATCAGTGTTTTTGAACAAATCTCTTGAATGAATGATTCAATGACTCACACATAAAGACTTCACTTGTTTCATTACTGGATGAATCAGTGTTTTTGAACAAATCTCTTGAATGAATGATTCAATGACTCACTCATAAAGACTTCACTTGTTTCATTACTGGATGAATCAGTGTCTTCGAACAAATCTCTTGAATGAATGATTCAATGACTCATGAAGACTTCACTTGTTTCATTACTGGATGAATCAGTGTTTTTGAACAAATCTCTTGAGTGAATGATTCAATGACTCACTCATAAAGACTTCACTTGTTTCATTACTGGATGAATCAGTGTTTTTGAACAAATCTCTTGAGTGAATGATTCAATGACTCACTCATAAAGACTTCACTTGTTTCATTACTGGATGAATCAGTGTTTTTGAACAAATCTCTTGAATGAATGATTCAATGACTCACTCATAAAGACGTCACTTGTTTCATTACTGGATGAATCAGTGCTTTTGAACAAATCTCTTGAATGAATGATTCAATGACTCACTCATAAAGACTTCACTTGTTTCATTACTGGATGAATCAGTGCTTTTGAACAAATCTCTTGAGTGAATGATTCAGTGACTCACTCATAAAGACTTCACTTGTTTCATTACTGGATGAATCAGTGTTTTTGAACAAATCTCTTGAATGAATGATTCAATGACTCACTCATAAAGGCTTCACTTGTTTCATTACTGGATGAATCAGTGTTTTTGAAAAAATCTCTTGAATGAATGATTCAATGACTCACTCATAAAGACTTCACTTGTTTCATTACTGGATGAATCAGTGTTTTTGAACAAATCTCTTGAGTGAATGATTCAATAACTCACTCATAAAGACTTCACTTGTTTCATTACTGGATGAATCAGTGTTTTTGAACAAATCTCTTGAGTGAATGATTCAATGACTCACTCATAAAGACTTCACTTGTTTCATTACTGGATGAAAGGGGGACGAACACAATATTAGGTCACAATGTTATGCCTGATCGGTGTATATACACACACATATATATTCAAACATTTATGTTAGATGCGATTAATCGATTTGACTGCACTAGAAAATACTATTTAAGTTTTTCTACTTGTTTACTTCATATTTGACGTTTCTTTGTACAGTAGTTCATTGTGAAATGTACCAGCAATCTCTGAGTGAAAACTGTTTCTACAATTGTGTACTCGCTGCAATATTAGTAAATAAATAAGAAAAGCCGGCTAAACATCATTTAATAATCTCCACCATGGGAATACAACACGCAAGTCAAAAGTCAGCAGTTGCATTTCCGAGTATATTTCCTAAAAGCCAGTTCCATCATATGAAACTCGTTTTATGATGCACAAATCCCATTCCCTAAAAGAGCACAAGCGCTCCTTATCGGAGGCTGAGGAGATATCAGGAGCAATCGTGTTTTTCATCAGTCTCAGCTGGCGCTCTGCTTTATTGTCACGGAAGATGAGAAGCTATTGCGGGCGAGGAGGAGGGATTCCAGCTTCTAGAATAAAAGTACACTGAACACGCCAATGCATAATGCAAGAGCCATCGCGTGTTTGTACGTGATGATGATTTGCTCTGTGCAGAATGAGACGAGCGACACACTCCTGCTACACATCACAGATTTCTCCTGCTTGTTTGTGTGAACGCAGGAGAGGAGCCGTGCACTTAACAACAACTGTGATTGAGATCAGCAAACCTACAGCAAGAGCTCAGACTCGCTGTAGAGTTCAGTGTTCCTGTACGGATTCATCCGACACACACGGAGGGAGGAACCACAACCATAACTAGATGTACAGAGATTCATAGCATAGCAACACCCTAGCAACTACTCTGAACTCCATGGGAACTTGGGAATGTAGAGAGATGCCCTGGCAACCACCCAGAAGACCCTGGCAACCCACCTAGCAACTGCTTGTCTCATAATAACTTATAAACATCAAAGTAATGCCCTAGCAACCAATCTCAGCACCCTAGCAACCACCTAACAACTAAAACTCATACACTTTGTATAAATGCCCTAGCAACCACTCTCAGCACCCTAGTAACCACCTAACAACTAAAACTCATACACTTTGTATAAATGCCCTAGCAACCACTCTCAGCACCCTAGAAACCACCTAACAACTAAAACTCTTATAAACTTTTGTAGAAAGGCCCTAGCAACCACTCTCAGCACCCTAGCAACCACCTAACAACTAAAAAACCTCAGAAACTTTGTATAAATGCCCTAGCAACACACACAGCACCCTAGCAACCCCTTAGCAACTAGAACGCGTTAGAAATTTTGTAGAAATGCCCTAGCAACCACTCTCAGCACCCTAGCAACCACCTAACAACTAAAACACCTCAGAAACTTTGTATAAATGCCCTAGCAACACACACAGCACCCTAGCAACCCCTAAGCAACTAGAACACCATTTCAAGATTTCTAGAACAACTTAAAAACTAACTCTGAACTCCATTGGAACTTAGAAAAATGCCCTGGCAACCACCCAGAAGACCTGGGCAACCCACCTAGCAACTGCTTGTCTCATAATAACTTATAAACATCAAAGTAATGCCCTAGCAACCACACTCAGCATCAACACAACTAGAACACCTTAGAAACTTTGTAGAAATGCCCTAGCAACCACACGCATCACCCAAGTAACCACCTAACAACTAGACCACCATAGAAAAGTTGTAGAAATGACCTAGCAACCACCATCAGCACCCTAACAACAAACTAGCAACTAAAACACCTTAGAAACTTTGTAGAAATGACTTAGCAACACACACAGAACCCTAGCAACCCTTTAGCCACTAGAACACGTTAAAAATTTTGTAGAAATGCCCTAGCAACCAGAATACCTTAGAAACTTTGTAGAAATCCATAGCAATCACACACAGCACATCAGCAACCCCTTAGCAACTAGAACACCATTTCAACTTTGTAGAAATGCCCTAGCAACCAGAATACCTTAGAAACTTTGTAGAAATTCATAGCAACCACACACAGCATCCTAGCAACCCCTCAGCAACTAGAACACCATAGAAACTTTGTAGAAATGCCATAGCAACCACCTAGCAACTAGAACACCTTAAAAACTTTGTAGCAATGCCCTAGCAACCACTCACAGCACCATAGCAACCACCTAGCAACTAGAACACCTTATAAACTTTGTAGAAATGCCCTAGCAACCACTCACACCACCCTAGCAACCACCTAACAACTAAAACACCTCAGAAACTTTGTATAAATGCCCTAGCAACCACTCACACCACCCTAGCAACCACCTAACAACTAAAAAACCTCAGAAACTTTGTATAAATGCCCTAGCAACCACACACAGCACCCTAGCAACTAAAAAACCTCAGAAACTTTGTATAAATGCCCTAGCAACCACACACAGCACCCTAGCAACTAAAACACCTCAGAAACTTTGTATAAATGCCCTAGTAACCACTCTCAGCACCCTAGCAACTAAAACACCTCAGAAACTTTGTATAAATGCCCTAGCAACCACACACAGCACCATAGCAACTAAAACACCTCAGAAACTTTGTATAAATGCCCTAGCAACCACACACAGCACCCTAGCAACTAAAACACCTCAGAAACTTTGTATAAATGCCATAGCAACCACACACAGCACCCTAGCAACTAAAACACCTCAGAAACTTTGTATAAATGCCCTAGCAACCACACACAGCACCCTAGCAACTAAAACACCTCAGAAACTTTGATTTAAATACCCTAGCAACCACACACAGCACCCTAGCAACTAAAACACCTCAGAAACTTTGTATAAATGCCATAGCAACCACACACAGCACCCTAGCATCGAAGTGGTCAAGCATCGCTCACATTTTCGTGACAAATGTGAAAATGTAGTTACTGTTAAGAGTAAATGTGCCTAGTTCATGAAAAACCCTTTGTGGTTGCCGAGCCATCAACTGCGAAGCCTTATGTAAAGGTTAGTTTCATTTATAGAGAACAGAGAGATATGCAAGTGCCTGGACCGTCCATCACCGCTGTATGTGTGAAGGAAGAACACATTTTTCCACAACCACTATGACATTTACAAGAGACTCGAGAGAAAGAGAGAGAGAGATTGTCTATTTTAAAGAGAAAAAGTGGTGGAGACATTCAGAAAGTTGGTGTTTGGTGAGAAATGAGAGTGGGAGGGGTTTCCCCAGCTGAGAGTGAGTGAGTAAGAGCGAGAGAGATACAGAATATGATGGTGTGAGTGAGAGAAGCTGTGCTTGTGTAAAGGGGACATGTATCATATAGTGTTATCATATAATTTTAAGTCAGTTAACGTTTCCTGTACCAGAAACAGTTTTATCATTGTTATGCATTTTCCTGCCTCTTGTTGTTTTGCCACGATGCCTTTAAGACGAATACGAAAATGCCCTTTGTGGGTTTGCTGTTGGTTCTCTATATCCTTCAATAACAGTCGGTCTGTGAAGCATAAAACCAATCGTAAAACAATCGTCATTTCACTGCCTAAAAACAAAAAATTATTTTATGTACCATTTAGGGGCAGGAAAATCTGAAATGGTTGATACACATGATGCTCAAAATATATAAATTATAAATTCAAAAAAATGTAGTGCGAAAAACGAAATCAGTGACACAGTTTGAGATCAGAAGATTTCATTAACAAGAAAAAACAACAACAAAGCAGAATATCTCCTGGTTTTAATGCAAGAGCAGGCATAACCATTTTAAAGGACTTTCACTGTATTCCCCAGAGTTAGATAATCCATCCCATTCTCATCTCCGTGCCATACAGTGTTGTGCAAGTGACCTCCAAACTGTGATACATTATAGATGACTTGTTACTGTTATTTAAAGCTGCACTATGTAAAAAAAAATTCAGTAAAATATCCAAACACCACTCGGCCAGTGTTATATATTTTACCAGTACTTACAATATCCCAAATGTTTACAGATATTTGTAAATGGTGAGATGCTATTTTAACCGAGGAACCGGGACGTGTGAGGGCAATGGCATCATATCTGCGTTCCCCTCGGTTTCTGGTTTTATTCTGCAGAAACGCTTTCCTCTCACTGCAGTGTGAACAAGTGTCATAGCAGCCGCTGAGAGAACACACAGAGTAACGCCATCCCATCATCAACACACTCAGATGTGTCTAATATGATCAACAGAGCTGCGTTACCTCACACTCATGAGCGGAGGAGCGGAAGTGGCCCCGCTGGCGACTGTGGCATAATAAAAGTCCTGCTGGCGACTGTGGCATAATAAAAGTCCTGCTGGCGACTGTGGCATAATAAAAGTCCTGCTGGCGACTGTGGCATAATAAAAGTCCCACCGGCGACTGTGGCATAATAAAAGTTCCGCTGGCGACTGTGGCATAATAAAAGTCCCGCTGGCGACTGTGGCATAATAAAAGTTCCGCTGGCGACTGTGGCATAATAAAAGTCCCGCTGGCGACTGTGGCATAATAAAAGTTCTGCTGGCGACTGTGGCATAATAAAAGTTCTGCTGGCGACTGTGGCATAATAAAAGTCCCGCTGGCGACTGTGGCATAATAAAAGTTCTGCTGGCGACTGTGGCATAATAAAAGTCCCGCTGGCGACTGTGGCATAATAAAAGTTCTGCCGGCGACTGTGGCATAATAAAAGTCCCGCTGGCGACTGTGGCATAATAAAAGTTCCGCCGGCGACTGTGTCATAATAAAAGTTCCGCTGGCGACTGTGGCATAATAAAAGTCCCGCTGGCGACTGTGGCATAATAAAAGTTCTGCTGGCGACTGTGGCATAATAAAAGTCCCGCTGGCGACTGTGGCATAATAAAAGTTCTGCCGGCGACTGTGGCATAATAAAAGTCCCGCTGGCGACTGTGGCATAATAAAAGTTCTGCCGGCGACTGTGGCATAATAAAAGTCCCGCTGGCGACTGTGGCATAATAAAAGTCCCGCTGGCGACTGTGGCATAATAAAAGTTCTGCTGGCGACTGTGGCATAATAAAAGTCCCGCTGGCGACTGTGGCATAATAAAAGTTCCGCTGGCGACTGTGGTATAATAAAAGTCCCACCGGCGACTGTGGCATAAAAGTTCCGCTGGCGACTGTGGCATAATAAAAGTCCCACTGGCGACTGTGGCATAATAAAAGTTCCGCCGGCGACTGTGTCATAATAAAAGTTCCGCTGGCGACTGTGGTATAATAAAAGTCCCACCGGCGACTGTGGCATAAAAGTTCCGCTGGCGACTGTGGCATAATAAAAGTCCCACTGGCGACTGTGGCATAATAAAAGTTCCGCCGGCGACTGTGTCATAATAAAAGTTCCGCTGGCGACTGTGGTATAATAAAAGTCCCGTGTGTAAAAGTGTTCATCTTATTAACAATCGCTCCAGCGGTTCCTCAGCTCCACAACACTCGCTCCTGCTCTGCTTCAGACTACAGTAACATTAATAATCACATCCATCAACATGATTTCTGCCCGAGTCCTGTCCCGATTCTTTCCCACCGGCTGTGAGGTGAAGACCACATGTCCCAAGATTCTGCACTCAAACGTGCCATCATCAAACTACGCCTTTGTTTTGAACAGGCGACTTCTAGCGGACGGAAAAGTTACATAGTGCAGCTTTAAAAGTAATTCTTTACCTTACAATATTACTGTCTCAGAATTGTAATGCGTTACATTACTCCTATAGACTTGGTCGGCATTACTGGGAACGCCCACAAAAGTCATATCCGCCATATGCCGTGTGGAAAAACAAGCCATTAGAATGAATGCACGTAGACTTTGTTAGACGCTTTATCTTTACTCTTTGTAATGATTACGATTTATTTGTGCTTGGTCCAGTCCCAAAAAGTTGCCATCTGGCGTTCCGCACCTCTACAGGGAGTGCAGAATTATTAGGCAAATGAGTATTTTGACCACATCATCCTCGTTATGCATGTTGTCTTACTCCAAGCTGTATAGGCTGGAAAGCCTACTACCAATTAAGCATATTAGGTGATGTGCATCTCTGTAATGAGAAGGAGTGTGGTCTAATGACATCAACACCCTATATCAGGTGTGCATAATTATTAGGCAACTTCCTTTCCTTTGGCAAAATGGGTCAAAAGAAGGACTTGACAGGCTCAGAAAAGTCAAAAATAGTGAGATATATTGCAGAGGGATGCAGCAGTCTTAAAATAGCCAAGCTTCTGAAGCATGATCATCGAACAATCAAGCGTTTCATTCAAAATAGTCAACAGGGTCGCAAGAAGCGTGTGGAAAAACCAAGGCGCAAAATAACTGCCCGTGAACTGAGAAAAGTCAAGTGTGCAGCTGCCAAGATGCCACTTGCCACCAGTTTGGCCATATTTCAGAGCTGCAACATCACTGGAGTGCCCAAAAGCACAAGGTGTGCAATACTCAGAGACATGGCCAAGAAAGAAAGGCAGAAAGTCGACCACCACTGAACAAGACACACAAGCTGAAACGTCAAGACTGGGCCAAGAAATATCTCAAGACTGATTTTTCTAAGGTTTTATGGACTGATGAAATGAGAGTGAGTCTTGATGGGCCAGATGGATGGGCCCGTGGCTGGATTGGTAAAGGGCAGAGAGCTCCAGTCCGACTCAGACGCCAGCAAGGTGGAGGTGGAGTACTGGTTTGGGCTGGTATCATCAAAGATGAGCTTGTGGGGCCTTTTCGGGTTGAGGATGGAGTCAAGCTCAACTCCCAGTCCTACTGCCAGTTTCTGGAAGACACCTTCTTCAAGCAGTGGTACAGGAAGAAGTCTGCATCCTTCAAGAAAAACATGATTTTCATGCAGGACAATGCTCCATCACACGCGTCCAAGTACTCCACAGCGTGGCTGGCAAGAAAGGGTATAAAAGAAGAAAATCTAATGATATGGCCTCCTTGTTCACCTGATCTGAACCCCATTGAGAACCTGTGGTCCATCATCAAATGTGCGATTTACAAGGAGGGAAAACAGTACACCTCTCTGAACAGTGTCTGGGAGGCTGTGGTTGCTGCTGCACGCAATGTTGATGGTGAACAGATCAAAACACTGACAGAATCCATGGATTGCAGGCTTTTGAGTGTCCTTGCAAAGAAAGGTGGCTATATTGGTCACTGATTTGTTTTTGTTTGGTTTTTGAATGTCAGAAATGTATATTTGTGAATGTTGAGATGTTATATTGGTTTCACTGGTAAAAATAAATAATTGAAATGGGTATACATTTGTTTTTTGTTAAGTTGCCTAATAATTATGCACAGTAATAGTCACCTGCACACACAGATATCCCCCTAAAATAGCTAAAACTAAAAACCACTTCCAAAAATATTCAGCTTTGATATTAATGAGTTTTTTGTGTTCATTGACAACATGGTTGTTGTTTAATTATTAATGTTGTAAAATTAATCCTCAAAAATACAACTTGCCTAATAATTCTGCACTCCCTGTAGTGAGTTAAAAACCCCAGATCTGAAGTTTTATAACAGACGGAGCCGTTTGTCAATTCCCAAAGCCTGTGCAATACGTCCATTATAATTAAACATTTGCACTACATGATGCCGGTATTATTGTAAAGATTAAAAAAAGAGATTTCATTAGTTGCAAAGGCAAAAGTTTGTTGAACAAAACGTCAACAAAGTCATACTTGTCACGGGACTCAATTTATTGTTAAAGCAGTTTTTCACGATCACACACATAATGCGTTTGGTTATTAATGTACAAAACATTCAAAAGTCTTCTTTATTTCGTGATGGGAAGTGCTGGGCTCATTGTGCTTCAAGCTGTATGTACGACACTTGTACATGTTCTCGTCAAATCGGCTAATTTGTCAATTCATCTATTGACTAATTTACCGATTAATCTATCGTCTAATTTATCAATTTATCTATCGACTGATTTATCGATTAATCTATCGACTAATTTCTCGATTCATCTATCAACTAATTTATCGGTTAATCTATCGACTAATTTATCGGTTAATCTATCGGCTAATTTCTCGATTCATCTATCGACTAATTTCTCGATTCATCTATCAACTAATTTATCGGTTAATCTATCGACTAATTTATCGATTAGTCTATCGACTAATTTATCGGTTAATCTATCGGCTAATTTCTCGATTCATCTATCAACTAATTTATCGGTTAATCTATCGACTAATTTATCGATTAGTCTATCGACTAATTTATCGGTTAATCTATCGGCTAATTTATCGATTCATCTATCGACTAATTTATCGATTCATCTATTGACTAATTTATCGATTAATCTATCGGCTAATTTATCTCAATAATTTTCAACAATTTTACTTAAAAACATTTAATTTAACTTGCAACGTTGGCCTTCAGTAGTGTACTATAAAAAAAGTATAAATGTAAACTAGCCCTTGACAAAATGTAAAACTAAAAGAGTAAAAATGTAAAAAGGTACAAATTTGTAAACCAACATAACAAAAAAAGAGAATATCAGCAAATACTTTTTATATAGAATAGTGTTGTCACGATACCAAAATTATGACTTCGATATGATACCAGACTAAAATACCTCAATACCGATACTGAATCCATACCATGGCAAAAAACTGTAAAAGTAATTGAATAATATGACAGAACTTACTATTCATCGTTTTAGGGTTAAAAAAACCCTAAAAACTCACTTGGCCGGCATGTTCCTGCCCTGCTTCACACAGAATATTAGGTCCGGCCCTTTAAGAGCTGCACGGACCAAATTCATTGTAACACCAGATTTCTCACTCAACTCTGTATACGTTCACTAAAGACACATCCGACTGCGTTTACCCGAATACTCGCCAGGACGTGCATTTTTACAGATTTTTTACCATTCAAACCCAATAATCTGCGAAACTGGCGTCGCAATCTGTCTGAGTATAAGGCGTGTGCTTCAGGTCGGAGTCCGGCAGAGCGAGCACGTCCCGGTCGCGTCAAACTTTTCTGTTGAGTTCTTTTTCCTGAGCTGTGCGTATATATTTGACTGTTCTGCTTCCATTGTTTAGTGAACGGTGGAAGCAGAGCTCACACACACGTCCTCACTCCTGCGATCACACATCGACGCACATTAAGAAATACTGCTCTTATTAGAGCGCTGTCTTTTTTAAAGTACCGGTACTAATACAATTTCATATCGTACCCAACTTACCCAGTCGACTAAAAATATTGACGTCGACTAATTAACAGCGTCGACGCAGTCGATTGTATCGACCAATCGCGACAGGCCTATGTGAAATAAATGTATTTTAAATGCAATTTTGGTATACGTATTTGTTATTATAGTAGTTTATTATTATCATAATCTTCACAATCAAATCTTGCAGCTTTGAAAAATAATGTGCATATAGTTCTTCTCATGGATATCTAGCACTTACTACTAAATGTCTCAAACTAAACTCCCATAACATTGGCAAATCCAATCAGTTGCTTCTCAGAAACAATGATTAGACATAAAATCAACCTGCTAACTTTTAAACACGATTTGTTCTGACTGATAATAATCTGCATATTTCACAAGTTCTTATTTTTGTGTGTGCAATATGCATCAGCAATCACACATTTGAGGTTATTTTTGTTTGTTTTTTCAACACTGTCTCTATTGATTTTGAAACATTAACACCAGAAATTAAACACACACAAAAAACACATACCAAAAAGGAATTCAACACCTGGTACATTAACAACATAGCACATGATACATATTAAGCCAGGTTGAAAACAGACTGTTGGGATCGGTTCAAAAATCCCATAAAAGGATTCCATACTTTGAGATCAGTTATCACGATTAAAAGATCTGGGATCTGTCAAATCATCTCAGATTTATTAAGCGAGGTACGAAGACCCTGGTCTTTAATAACATTCACAAATTGTTAGCACAAAAAAAAAAGTTCATGGAACGTTTTTTAAATGTAGCTGACCTTGATACTCGTTTCAGAACATTCAGAAGTAACATTCTCATGTTTGAAGAATGACGAAATGGAATGTTCATGTAACGTTTGAAACATTTTTAGAACATTGAGAGAATTCTGAGAACATTCAAAAGTAACATTCTCATGTCCTCCTGGGACCCAGAAAAAAAGTTTTAAATTTAGTATTTTTTCCATGTCTTACATTGTTTAGAGCATAAGAAACAAATGGAGAATTTGTTTTTATTTTTTTTATTTATTATATTTTATTCATATGTCCTCTGTAGTTGACAGCAGGACTCAGTGGTTTAAAAAATAAATTGACATGAAATTGCATATACAGGCAAAAAAAAGGGATTTATTTTGAAATCACCAATCAATTTTTAGGTTTCAGGATTTTTGTCTAAAGATGATTCTGAATAATGTTATGAAATATATAACGTAATGCATTGATAAACCATTTTACTTTATGCAATATGTGGGTAAAATGGCCATACTTGGGTTTTCCCATTCAATTCACTGCATCTAATTTGCATATTAATGTGTCCTTGGTGCAACATGTAAGGAAAATAGAAGTGAGTAATAATTGGCAACATTTTCATGATAATATCTAATATTTCATAGGAATATTGATATGTAATTTCTTTCCCTATTGACTTGTTGTGTCTCCAGAATGCCTGATAAACATGATTTAAGTCCTGGCATCTCTACAGTGGACATTTATGAAATCAATGCCCTGTTACGTTACAGAAAGTCATATTTTGATTTGAATCCCCTGAGATGTTGATTTATAACAAACAATTTGAAAATGAATCCGATTAAATTATAATTACACAATATGATCATATTTCCATAAGAGTGCTAAACATTAATGTCAGCCGTGTTTAAAGACCAAGAAGATGTTGTCCTGGTGAAACCTCCAAACATTTGGCATCTCTGCAAAGAGAAATTCACTAAAATATAATGACCACTACAGTGGACAAAAGTCTATCCGTGGGTTGACGTTTCGAACGTTCAGAGAACATAAACTTATGGGAACGATACAGTGTTAATTTTGACAGCATATTTTGATTTAGTGTTAGTCCTAGTCTTTTGACTAAAATGACATTTAGTTTTAGTCATATTTTAGTCACCTGAATTGTTTTTAGTTTCAGTCTAGTTTTAGTTGACTCAGATCTAATGAGTTTAGTTAAATTGTAATACATTAAGCATTTAAAGTCTTTTTCTCCTTATTGTGACGTATATCCGAGTGAAACTGAAAAAATGTAGGGCGGGGCTTGATTTCGTCCTTCGGGAATTGATTGGATCGTTGGGTGTTGCTAACAAAATGGAGGCAGATTTGAACGCCAGTTTGCACTCAGTTGTGGAGAAAAACTCGATCTATCTCTTAAAGGTGCCCTAGAATGATTTGAAACAACATTTTAAATTGTTCTCTGGTCTCTACATAGAGGGTATATGGCTTATTTAAGGTCAATAATTGTCCAGATACGGTTTTACAGGTCCATTTACAACTCTTCCCCTGGATGAAATGGTCTGTTTTTGCCTTATTTGGAAGGGTCATGAATATTAATGCAGAGTTCTGCTCTGATTGGCTGTTTCACTGCGGCTCAATGATAGCTGGCCGTCATGGCGATGGAGAGATTAGGCATTCAACCTTATATGTTTGAGCCTGTTTCTGACGAAGATGCAGATTTTGAGGAACAACAACATGTTTTGAGATTGGAAATGGACGCTTCTGAATGGTAAGTTAAGTCTTTATTTTAATTAGGAACCTGCAAAATCATAACGTCCATACCAGAACTTCAGCCTAAACGATAACTAGCATATAGCACTAAATATACAAAACTTTTTTAGCATTGTAAAAACATTTGAATTATTGTAATGTGTCCCTGTATGATTTTACAATGATAGCTTCTTCACTTTGAATCACAAACTGAACTGGGTAGCACTTAAATATGTTGTTTGTACAGTAACGTTTGAGTTTGACAGTAGAGAACTGATTTAAAAGTCGATTTATTTAGCCATTTAGTTATGTAAGATACTTGGATCATCCTATTGTTACTGTACTAGCATC
>CM042250.1:52981365-53003865 GCA_023566225.1 Romanogobio albipinnatus
AACAACAGGCAATTAATGAGGAGCGAGTGGCGTTCTGCAGTATTTTAAGAGCGATTGAAAAGCTTTCAGTGGCCTTGGACGTGGAGTGTCGTTGTGGGAGTCGCTCCTTCGTCTGTGTTTCTGTACTCCAGGCGATATGGAGTTGATTTAGGTGCCGGATATTTAACCTCTCTTGCCGATGGCTGTTATTACGACTCAAAGCCCCTTAAAGGAATAGTTCAGCCTTGAAAAGGGTCTTATATTCTGAACAATACGGTAATACAATACATTTTGGTTCGTTTTTTACCAAACTCTATCATATCAGAACACTTGGAAAATACGGCATTCTGTGATACTTTTGCATCTTTTTTAAAGGGCCGGGTTATAATGATTTGACTTTTTTAACTTCAGTGAGTGTGTAGTGTCGCTGTTTGAGCATAAACAACATCTGCAAAGTTACGATGCTCAGCGTTCAAAGCAAAGGGAGATACAGAAATCGCTTTTTAAGGACTACAACAAACGGCTGGAAGGGACTACAACGAGTTAGTGATGTCACTAACACTAACATTTACATAAACCCCGCCCCCGGGAACATGTGGAGGAGAGGACGAGTTGTTGTAGTCGAGCACATTTGGGAGTCGCTCAAGCTGTCGTCCGTCTTTCACATTTATTAATACAGTACGAACACTAATGCAATAGCACGTCATGACAACCAGTCCCTCCAGAAAAACGTGATTATGCGATCACGTGATTTAACGCATAATCAGCCAAAGTCCGCATATTTATGCGAGGGCCGCATTTTTTCAAATACGCCGCACTTTCGCCGCGTAAATTGCCTATTTCCGCATGAAAAATATGCGGGGCTAGCATGATTTCATAATCCCCGCATTTTCGTTGCAAAAAAAGTCATATATATATTAGCAGAAAGTTGAAAAATATTTGTTTACTTCACACAAGAGCCACCATTTCCCCCTGTTGCCATGGGAACGTTTTGAAGTGACGTAATTACCCGACGTGAACGTCATCGAAAAGCTGCAAACCCCGTGAAGAAACCATAGATATCAGTGAAACCATGATGAAGCGCAAACTCCCATTGGCCAACAAAAATAACAGCAAAAGAGCAAAGCAGTTTCCCGGTGTGTTGACCGATTCCAAAACACAGCATCATGAAGCTTTGAAGCGTTATGAATCAGTGAGTCGATTCAGCGGTTTGAAGCGTTATGAATCAGTGAGTCGATTCAGCGGTTTGGAGCGTTATGAATCATTGAGTCGATTCAGCGGTTTGGAGCGTTATGAATCATTGAGTCGATTCAGTGGTTTGAAGCGTTATGAATCAGTGAGTCTATTCAGCGGTTTGAAGTGTTGTGAATCAGTGAGTCGATTCAGCGGTTTGAAGCGTTATGAATCAGTGAGTCGAATCAGCGGTTCGGATCGCCAAAGTCACGTATTTCAGCAGTTTGACACGCAATCTGAATCATGAATCGACTCACTGATTCATAACGCTTCGAAGCTTCCTGATGCATTGTTTTGAAATCAGTCCAAATTGAGTCATGTGTTTATTAAGGTCTTCAATAAAACAAGATGAGAACTTAAATATTCATTTAAAAATATTAGCTTTTTTCTCTTTTTCATCAAACCGCAGTTTTTGCAAGTTTAATCGCATAAAATTGCATAAATATCCCGCATTTTCCATCGCATTTTTTTATAAAATGTGCCGCATAATCAAGGATTTTTGCCCGCAACAATCACAAAAAAAAGCAGCATTTTTCTGGAAGGACTGGACAACACAAGTTATAACCGTAATTAAACTAAACTATCCCTGTTCTCTCTTCAGATATTCTGTGGCTCAACAGTTCCCACACCAGCGCTTTATAGATTATCATGACAGAATATGCTAATAAATGACTTGAAGATTTGCATAAATTCATCAACTATCTGTTCAGAAGCGTCCTGTCTCATTCTACATGTTGTCTCTTCTTCTTGAGTCTCTCCATCATTGTCCGACTCTGGTTTGAACACAAAAGGCTGAACAGTTTCGGACATTTTCAGTGCATCAGGTAATCCGAGCTGCTAACACGAGCTCTTGAAGCTCCACCCTCTTCTTGAAAGTGGGGCAGGGAGCAGCAGCTCATTTGCATTTAAAGGAACATTTTGCTCACCCTCAAAAAATGACAATTTTAACATGATATGCAAATTATCTGTGGGGTATTTTGAGCTAAAGCTTCACACACACACACTCTCTGGGGACATCAGAGACTTATATACATCTTGTAAAAAGGGGCACATAGGACCCCTTTAAAAAACTTGCTTTTCACTGCCTTTGACGGACATTTTATTTTTAAAATCCCCTATTGTGGTCCGAAAAAGACAGAACGACATACTGCATTAGAACGACACCAGGGTAAATGACTTAATCATAAACGATCGGCTCACTTTTTTTTCTTATTAGTGCCAAAGAGATTCAAATAACTCTGTCGTTTTTATTCATTCAGGCAAGTGTTATACATCATTATAATCTGTTAAGTTTCTATTTTTTTTGTGTACAGTCACAATAAAAACAAAATGTTTTGCTTTTTGCAAAATAAAGAAAACAAACATGATGCGCGATCTGCAGCCACTCTCTCAAAGACGTTCATTCAGATAGTCTTCAGAAAATGACCTCTAGCTTAGTGAATACTTGTCTCACAAACATGAGACATATGTCTAAAGAAACATTGAAATGTCAGGTTTTAAACTATGTAAACCAAATCGAAAACAAATATTCTGCGTTTATGTAATCTGTTCGAAAAGAGATAGATGTCGGTCACCCGCGAGCCACTTCATTATCCGCTAATGTGACCCCGCCCACGCAGCGCGCGCTCTTTCAGATTCAAATACTGACGATCCAGAGTCGACGCCCACATCAACTCATACAAACTCATCTAGTGAAGCGCTGTAACGTTACTTCAGCTACATCGTTTTGAGGAATAATTCTCCTCATGAAAAGCTGTTCATTTCTTAAAGCAACGGATTCAGGGCTGATTGTAAGGTAGGCTAAGTTTATTCTGTTAGTATCTGTGATTATTAAACGCAAAAAGACCATTTAAATATGAATCCTGCTTTATTTAAATATGACAAGATTGATTTGGCCTGTTTTGGGCAGATTATAACGTGTTTATTGTAAAAGAGCCTAGTGTCACATCAATAAAGCTTTTATTCGCAAATGTCTGATCAGATGCTATAAATATAGTACCAGTCAAATGTATTTTGCTTCATATTGATGTTTAAATATTATAGCCTCATGTTATTTTTAAATTTAATAACAAAGTTTGTTTTATTGAATTAATATCGAGTTTTGTTTTGTAGAAAGTGATTTTTTTTGCTTTGTAGAAAGTGAATTGCTTTCTTTAAAGTGAATTTCATTTTGTATAAATTGTATCTTAATTTTATTTATTTATTATTACATTTTTTAGCATGAGACTACTTTCAAAAACATAAAAAATAGTACAAAAAATTTATAAAAAATGCTCTTCTTAGTAATTATTGTGAAGTGTGCTGTTTTTTCCCATCCAGGCTTCAAGTCAACATGAAATGCTAATGCATATTATTTTCAAAATGTAGCGTACTTAAGATATCCAAAAGCTTTTTTTGCAGTGATGCCATAACCATTTTTGGTTCCCCAAAGAACCTTAATAAAGAGAAAGAGTTAGCTCATTGCTTACATTTGCTACAAACTAAATATTAAATACAGTTGTGTAGTTGTTTTGCTGACCCAGAATACCCAAGAAACCGCCTAGCATCGTTTTCTTCAGAAAATTCAAAATCGAGTTATTTTTGCAATTACATTTGATGACTTTTCTGGAGCAGAAATGACAGACTTCACCTTTAATAAAGCGACTCATGAATGTGCACACATCTCTCTCCAGACCCATAAACAAAGCCAAACATTAATATAAAATATAAATGTTCAGCAGTCTGCATTTAAAGTGAACCTCTCCGTTTTTGAAAAGGGGAAAACGCACCCAATGTAAATCAGCCTTATTGTGTCTCACTGCAATATAAAGGGTTTTCAATCACATTGGTAAGTACGGACCGAACACATCTTTACTATTCATGCCAAACAATGTGTTTTCTAGCAATCAGCAGCTATACTGTACAAAACACAGCAGTATTATTAGGCTAAGAGACACTATAGCGTGATTTCACATGTAAATGATTTGTTTCTAAAGGCAGGGACACAAACACAGAGGCTGGGTTTGAATAAGGGGGTCGTCTCACCGTGAAAAGAAGAAACTCACTGTTAGATTGCAATCAAGGTAGAAAAGAAGCACGATCACGTTCACTAACACGTTCACGTTCATGTAGGGGAGAACGCTTTTTGACTTTCTCAGTTTGTGTAAATCCACAATTTTTTCCCACATTAATTTCACACATCTAGTACAATTATGTGGTTGTTTGATTAATCAGTGTATGCTTTTTCTTGATTTACCCTGAAAGAATGGAAGTGAAATGTGACGACATGCCCCATAGGAGGGGTGCACTGTAATATGACAGCTCTAATCTAATAACAAAAATATACAAGACAAACTAAAAAGAGTTCATTTTCTAAGATACTGAATTTGGGATTTTCCTTAGTTGTCTGTTATAATCATCAAAATTAAAAGAAATAAACATTTGAAGTATATCAGTCTGTGTGTAATGAATGAATATAATATACAAGTTTCACTTTTTGAATAGAATTAGTGAAATAAATCTACTTTTTGTTGATATTCTAATTACATGGCCAGCACCTGTATAGTCGTTTAATGTAGTAATGTCACTGAAACTAGGGATGGGCGATACCACTTCTCGCCCATCGATACGATACCGATACTTTCAAGGCCAGTATCACCGATATCGATACTCATACGATACTTCTAAACTGAACTTTTTCATTATTAAATTTATTAAATTATTAAAATTACTGATGGTGCGTTCACACCGGACGCGAATGATGCAAATAAATCACGCTATTCGCGCAAAGTTGGACGCTTGAACATTGAACAGATGTGAATTTGCGTCATGGGAGGGGCTTCTGCCAGCGGCTCGTCTCGTTGACATGGGCTGTGTTTACACGTCTTTTTTGTTCAAATACTACTGTTAATGTGTGACAAAACGTAGTTTTAAGACTTTTTCAGGCAATAATGTAGTGGTTTAAAGCTCAAATCTGTGGTTTATTTATAAAGAGAGCGCCTATTTGAACATGTGATCTGGTGTGTGTGGAGTTGAGCATGTGATCTGGTGTGTGTGGAGTTGAACATGTGATCTGGTGTGTGTGGAGTTGAACATGTGATCTGGTGTGTGTGGAGTTGAACATGTGATCTGGTGTGTGTGGAGTTGAACATGTGATCTGGTGTGTGTGGAGTTGTGAGCTCCAGTGGATCAGCGGCGCTCAGCGCTCATTAACCCCGGCGAGAGCAGCCTTTCCTCGGCCAGTCCTTCAGCCGCTGGCTCTGGTGTCTCTGTGGCGTCTCCAGCTATAATTCGTCTTGTGTAGATCTAACGGCCCATCTTTGCTCTCATGGATCTATAATTTGTTCCCTGGCAAATCGTGTAGGCTGAGGGCAAAGTGAAGTTTCATTACTTTTTTATTTTTAGGCTATTTAACTTTACGTTACCGTTGTAGCCGACTAGCGCTGACTCTGAATGTTTGACTGAATTGTTTGCTTTATTTCATGTATAGCTTCTTATACCTTTTACTTATACTTTTGTATTATTGATCAAACATAAACTTGCATTTAACAAAAAGAGACTGGGTTGTCTCATTTAATGTTATTACAGTGATAATCATATGCACACTTGTCTGAACCACATATTAATATATGATTGATATAAACCAGATTTTCTCCTCATTGTTGTCACTACTAGAGCAAGCTCCTGATTGGTTAACGCGGCACGAATATCCGCCAAAGTTCAGATTTTTTAACTCGGGCGATTCGAATCACGCGTCAAACGCTCAATTCGCGACCTGTCATTCATGCGAATCTCGCCACAGAATGTCTATTCACGTCTTTGCATTGACTTAACATGTAAATCACTCGCGCAAATCGCGTCATTCGCGTCCGGTGTGAACGCACCAAGAGAGGGAAAGGGGTAAAGATACCTACTTAACATCATATTTGAAAGGTATTTTAACATTCAATATGCCTTAATTGCAACTTATTAGATCATATTTTTGACCACGCTCGTATTTTGACCTCACTTAGCGGAAGTTATGGCGGAGCTCAGAGATGATCACGTTCGTCTGATAAGAGGTAAAATAATAGCAGAAATACTGCTGGGTTTCTCGCAGAAACTGATCGTTTGGCTAGATAAGACCCTTATTCATCGTCTGGTGTCGTTTAAAGCCCCTTGAAGCTGCACTGAAACTGTTATTCGGACCTTGAACCGTTGGTTCCCATTGAAGTCCATTATATGGAGAAAAATCCTGGAATATTTTCATCAAAAACCTTAATTTATTTTCGACTGCAGAGAGAAAGACATGGACATCTTGGATGACATGGGGGTGAGTAAATTATCAGCAAAAGTTTATTTAAAAGTGAAATAATCCTTTAATGCACTATACATAAAAGAATAAACCATCTAAAATGCTTTGAATAATCACACTACTTAAACTCATGTTGATTTCACACGTCACATGATCTTTTGAACATCCGTGTTTACTACAGTATGCGCGTCGTTGTGAATCTGTTCATCGTATAAAGCCATCGTGTCTCTTCAGAAGATCTGGATTAGACACTCGACTGATGCCTTTATGACATTTATAGGCTCTTTTAACTTTGAGAGGAATGGACTTTAAACGGAGGGACAGAAATCTCTCAGGTTTTATAAAGAATATCTTCATTTGTGTTTATGAGTTATGAGGGTGAGTACATGATGACAGAATTGACATTTTATTATACCTTATAAATACAGCAAGTTGAGCCTTGGATAAAACAACTCTGTATCGTGAATCATCAACGATACATACGCCGATTAAGTGATATATCGTTACACCCCTATAAGATTACAATAATATCAGATTTGTCTAATTTTAAATAAACACCAAAAAAAAGACACGAAAATTTAACTTAAGTAGGAAATTTACTGTGATATCTTCCAAAGATGTTTTTAATTTTAGTGCCATTTTTTCTCTAATAATGTTGATATGGCAACTGGAAAATCTCCCCTACTTCTCATCAACGATTGCCACCGTATAGCTTATTTATGGAATAACAATCAATAGTCATTCCAATCCTCATGCATTATTGCCCCATGTGATTTTATTTTACTCTCCACATATTCATATTCTCACCATGTAATGTTTGATCTTGTCATAGTGAGAATGCACATATGAGCCATTCACAGGCCTGGGACCGCTGGTTTATGGGTGGATCCCCTGACAGCGGCCCGTCTGCAGTCACATTCACATTATGCATGAGTTTCCCATGTGAACTTGCTGCCATCTAGTGCACTAGAATGCACACTACACAGTGCTGTCCGAAACCTAGAGATGCAAGTCTCTTCTGCTCACCACGTCTGTATTTATGTGATCAAAAATACAGTAATATTGTGAAATATTCCTCCAGTGTAGATCAGCTGTTCTCTATATGAATATATAGTAAAGTGTCATTTATTCCTGTGATCAAAGCTGAATTTATCATCATTACTCCAGTCTTCAGTGTCACATGACCCTGTAAAATGCTGATTTTGTGCTCATATCATTTTTGCAAGCTTAATATTTTTGTGAAAACCGTGATACATTTTTGTCTGGATTCTTTGATGACTAGAAAGGCAAAAAGAACAGCATTTATCCAAAATAGAAATCTTTTGTAACATTATAAATGTCATTTATTTCATCAATTTGTTGCTAAATAAAAGTATTATTATTGTTGTTTTATATATTACTTAACCCAAACCTTTGAATGGTAGTGTATCATGGTTTCCGCACAAAAAAATAAGCAACAACACTGTTTTCAACATTAATAATCATCATAAATGTGTCTTGAGCATCAAATCCTCATATTAGAATGATTAGTGAAGGGTCATGTGACACATGAATGCACATAGTTTAGATCGTTTGATGCCTATAACTGTGAGCTAAATGGACACGTACAAGACTTAAAATACACAGATTTAACAGATGAGTTTTGTATCGTATGATCCGAAGTTCTGTCTAGCCATCACATTGAAATAATCTATTTAAACATATATGTTTTAATTTAGGTTTTGATATAGGTTTTTAATATATGTCACATATATAAAATTGGCCGTTTTCATATATTATGTGTACATATATACACGTGCATACATATACCTATATAGGTACATACACTCACCTAAAGGATTATTAGGAACACCTGTTCAATTTCTTATTAATTCAATGATCTAATCAACCAATCACATGGCAGTTGCTTCAATGCATTTAGGGGTGTGGTCCTGGTCAAGACAATCTCCTGAACTCCAAACTGAATGTCAGAATGGGAAAGAAAGGGGATTTAAGCAATTTTGAGCGTGGCATGGTTGTTGGTGCCAGACGGGCCGGTCTGAGTATTTCACAATCTGCTCAGTTACTGGGATTTTAACACACAACCATTTCTAGGGTTTACAAAGAATGGTGTGAAAAGGGAAAAACATTCAGTATGCGGCAGTCCTGTGGGCCAAAATGCTTGTTGATGCTAGAGGTCAGAGGAGAATGGGCCGACTGATTCAAGCTGATAGAAGAGCAACTTTGACTGAAATAACCACTCGTTACAACCGAGGTATGCAGCAAAGCATTTGTGAAGCCACAACACGCACAACCTTGAGGCGGATGGACTACAACAGCAGAAGACCCCACCGGGTACCACTCATCTCCACTACAAATAGGAAAAAGAGGCTACAATTTGCACGAGCTCACCAAAATTGGACAGTTGAAGACTGGAAAAATGTTGCCTGGTCTGATGAGTCTGGATTTCTGTTGAGACATTCAGATGGTAGAGTCAGAATTTGGCGTAAACAGAATGAGAACATGGATCCATCATGCCTTGTTACCACTGTGCAGGCTGGTGGTGGTGGTGTAATGGTGTGGGGGATGTTTTCTTGGCACACTTTAGGCCCCTTAGTGCCAATTGGGCATGGTTTAAATGCCACGGCCTACCTGAGCATTGTTTCTGAGCATGTCCATCCTTTTATGACCACCATGTGCCCATCCTCTGATGGCTACTTCCAGCAGGATAATGCCCCATGTCACAAAGCTCCAATCATTTCAAATTGGTTTCTTGAACATGACAATGAGTTCACTGGACTAAAATGGCCCCCACAGTCACCAGATCTCAACCCAATAGAGCATCTTTGGGATGTGGTGGAACGGGAGCTTCGTGCCCTGGATGTGCATCCCACAAATCTCCATCAACTGCAAGATGCTATCCTATCAATATGGGCCAACATTTCTAAAGAATGCTTTCAGCTCCTTGTTGAATCAATGCCACGTAGAATTAAGGCAGTTCTGAAGGCCAAAGGGGGTCAAACACAGTATTAGTGTGTGTTCCTAATAATCCTTTAGGTGAGTGTATATGCATGTATATATGCACCTATATGTTCACTTATGTAATTTTTTTTGTTGCTACATTTAGACTGCAATGACCTTTCAGCCATATTCATCTAGAAACTGCATTAAGACAATACAGAAAACATTGCATTTTGCATTGCATTTGGTGGATGTAACGGTGAATGTGTGGATGTGTATGAGCTGTAATGTGAATCTGGAAGTGACTTGAAATTGGAAAAAAGGCTTGATTGACAAAATAAAAAAAGACAAACCATTTTGTTATACATTTCCTTCTTTTCCACTTTCTTCATACAAGAAAGAATCGACCTTGTAAATGTTTCAGGAAAATGTGTAGACATCATAACTTTCCATCTCCTCTCACCTAATTGCCATAGTTAAATTCCATAACATGCCAGTTACATGTGATACCAATTTCACGTGTTCGCACATACATAAGTTCTTGCATAATTTTTTTTAGTTAGTTCTTAGTTATTGCATTGATAATAGATAATATGAGCTAGGCATATATCCTCATATAGGTTCTTTCCATGTGGGCAGCGCCTGCACACACACACACACACACTCCAGTCCGCTCGTTTTATTGCGTTTAACCACAGCTGTCGTCGTTTTTTGGTCTGGCAGTAGTAGCAGGTATGCAGAGCCTGTACTCCGTCGATTCTGGCACCCAAAAACACAACAAGAGGATATTTTGAGCTCCTCCTCTGTGTTTGTATCGACCGCCACCAGTTTTTCCTTTGTTTTGCCTCCAGCTAACGCCGTGACGTGATTGTGATGTCGGCGCAAAAAGGGTCTATAGACGGTGCATAACACACAAACACTATTACACACACAGGGACGTGCAACAGCAGCACACACATGCCAAATATTACAAATAAAAGGATTAAAATATAAAAGATTATTATTGTATACATAAAGATAAAAAATGGCTACATGTCATAATGGACAGTCATTGCATGTCTCAGAATTATCTATTTGCAGTAATGATGAAAAAAAAGGGTTCTTATTTAACCAATCGTGGCGATACACACATGTATTTAAACTGACTCGTCAGGTTGAGGGTGTCTATATTCCTCCATGGTGCAGCACAAGTGGCTTTTAAAGGGAAAGGGAGATGAGACTCTGATTTGTTTATTGCACGTTACGCCCAAAACACACCCATGACTCATTAAGAGACGAGGGACGACACTTTTAGACCATGTTTTCCCCGTCCTTAATTCATAGACTGTAAAAAAATATGGGCGTAGTGTCCGTGACGTCACCCACAGGATTCTGAAGAGCAGTTTTGAAGCGTAAAGTCGGGTCGAGCTGGCCGTCGCCATCTTGTCAGTGCGTCACCGCGCATCACTCCCGGATAACAGAAAATGGGCAAAGAGGCGGGACGTGGGCGGAGCTGAGGTGATGACTAACAGACAGCAGACAAACAGCAATCCACCTGTCACTCAAAGTGGCCACGCCCTTAATTATGCAGAACTTTAAGGCTTTATATAATGTAAACGAATGAATTATAAAATAATTCACCCCCTCACAGTAGTAAAGAAGGGCAAAATTAGCCGTATAGACCAAAAGCACAGTTTGTCCCAGACTGTAAACATGTGTTCAGAAAAATACAGAATCGATTCTGTGTTCAATTCAAACGGCCACTTCACCGCTGTGTGCGCGCGCGCGGTCACCGGCCAAACAGAACAACCCATTGATAGGCGAACGTTCGTATGCTGGTGCATTGCCTTCGTTTAAGATAAAATGGACAAAGTACGACCTGCTCAGGGGCGTCGCACCCGTGGGGACACTTTTCCCGGTGAGAGGGTTCAACACCCGCACGTTTTATGCAGTTTTTCCGCAGTTTTGCCCCAACGCCTCACAGCAGTCGCTCCTGAAATGCTCCTGAAAGTCGCTTTGAAATGCCTCCCCATGTCAAAAATGTATTTTGCTTATTAAATGCAAAGTTTTTAATTTCAAAAGCATTTCTAAATTAAGTTAATATTTCCAACAAACGAAATTCTGAGCCAAAATAACGAAGTGGTACTCAAGTAGGCTATCCGGCGCTTTCCTTGCCATTAATGCTTAATAACACTCCTATGTCTCCGAATGCGGTGGCCGGGACATAAACCTGCAAACATCCGTGGCATAATTTTTGGAATGACTTATCGAATATTGCTGAACTACTGCACAATGTTTCAAACGAATGGAAAATTCTGAACAAAGACTTTGTTTTAGTGAGTGATTCGTTAAATGTCTCTATGACTGTTGCAGCTCGGCAAGTTCTCTCATGTGAGATGTTATGCACACAACCTGAATTTGGATTCTCAGTGAGCGCTAAAGTTGTTTTAGCCTATGTTTTTAAAGATGTTTTTGTGGCTCTAACCACAGTAAACTTTTTTTTTTTTCTATTACACTGAACGAGTACTGAATCTCCTGATCAAAACACAGGTGAAGAAGAAGCAGAAACAGCAGATGCATATGTAAAATAATGCGATTATCAATATTAAACAGCATATACATCAAAACGGCTTTATTATTGAATGAAATGTCGACCCAGGATGAGCTTTAGGACTGTGAATCGATTTACTCCATCTGTGTTTCGATCATCGTTCTAAATCTTATCTGGATGTAGTCTAGAGGTCGACCGATTAATCGGCAAAAATCCACCCGATAGTTTTTCCTGGTTGCGTCCATTGCTGGAGCGGCTGAGACGGATGTGCTGTTATTACTAGGGCTGCAACAACGAATCGATAAAATCGATAACATTCGATAATTAAAAGTGTTGGCAATGAATTTCATTGTTGCGCGACTATTATGCCCGTCAATAAGACGCGGAGATGTTTTGAGTATAAAAAAAGCACGGTTGAGCGCAAAGCAGAGTGGAAGCGGGCGAGCTGTGCTGTACCCGTCGTACCACGCAGTGGAAAAGCAAACCGAGCCGAGCCGTACCAGTCGCCACTAATAAATCGAAAAAGTGTGTTAATTGCAGCAAAAGCGACGCGACATGGCACGGGAGCACCACGGGGGTGATTCAGCACCTAAAACGAAAACATCTTGGAGTCCTTGATGAGGAGGAAGGGAGCTCAACAGCAGGCGAACGTTAAGTCACTACAAAATCCCATTTTTGTTCCGTTCCGAAGTGAGGAGCGGGACGTCCCTCCAGAAGCTCTTCTGGTGCTTGTTTACTCGTTATCCAGCTTGACAAGCATGACAAGTTAGCGTTAGCTTGTTAATAACAGTAGTAAAGCAGGGGTGGTATAGTTTGCAAGACTAAAGACACGTTTTTATTCACTTGCCTTTTTTGGACCATTCAATCTGTTGCTATGTTAATTTCGGTGACAAATAATTTGTCAATATTTTAATCAACAACATTTTTCACAGACAAAAACGAGACGAAAATCAAAACCAGCTTTGAATGACAAAAACTATGACTAATATCTATTGAATCTATAAGGAATGTTGTATGCAAGTTGTTTTAAAGAATGCATATCATTCAAGACATTGTGTTCTTCTTTAGGAGGAGTAGTTTTATTTAATTGTTACATAATATGTATTTATATGTCACAGCAGTTAAATCTGTGTCTGTATTGCATGTTTAAACTTTAATGTTTATAACTTTAAACGTTTGGACGTTTTAGAGAAATTCTTCATGCATTACAATTGAACTAAACCCATTAAATGTTGTTTGTGAGTGTGTGCGTCTGAGTGTAGTGTAGAGAACAAGTTCTAACATCCTGTTAAGATTTCTGATTAGCATTTTTCTTTTTTTTTTCTTTTTTTTTTTAATAGATTTATTGTAGCAACCTGTGCACTTTCTGAAGATTTTTTGCACTGTGAATTTGCACTGTCAGTTCTGTTTTTGAATAAAGGATTGGAAATTAATGTTTTTTTCTAAAATCCGATACATCGGGAAAAATAATCGACAGATTAATCAATTATTAAAATAATCGTTAGTTGCAGCCCTAGTTATTACACAGTACGAGAGCGTTGAGAAGAGAAGTTTAATTTAGAAATAAAAGGCATTTTTTCTATACTGTTATTACCCCTCTGGCTGAATGTCCTGTTTCAAGGGGCGTGTCTGCTGTGAGACTTCAGTGAAAACGCCTACTGTTGTGATTGGCTGACATCTTTGCATTTGAAATGAGTGTTAGATTATGTTGCGGAGGGGGCGTGGTTTTTGTGATTGACAGATCCGAACATTATAAAGAGTGTTCTCTGATCGCTCTCTGTAGTTAAATCACTTAAAAAACGGATTTGTTTCATGCCACTAACAGAAACGATGGTTTTAGTCACTGGCTTGATTCACTGATGCATTACGCTTAGGGCATCAAGACGGCGATCATTAAACGATCTAGAAAGAAAGTCTGAGTGAACTTGAACCATTAGCTACACATCAGAGATCACTGATCACAGATCAGCCATTAATGAACACTGTTACTCACTGTTTGTGGCGGTGCTGTCGAATCCATATCGTAAAGTCTGTTTGTAAAGCCTGTGCTGACATAAACTGAATCCATTTTCTCAGAGTGCTCTGGGCGGGCAAAGCGGAGGAAGGGGAGGTAACCTTTCCTGGTATGATGTCATAACAGGAAAATTCAAGATCAGCTCATCTGAGCTGTCATTTTCTCAAAGGCAGAGAAAGACAGCCAGAACTCGGTTTACACTTTCTAGCCACTTGGGGACCATATACAGGCTAGGGGAACTCATATTAATGTTAAAAAACCTCATAAAATGACATTTTCATGCCATGGGACCTTTAAGGTTAACAGCATCAGCATTGCGTGACTAAGTGTATTTAGTGTGTATTAGCGTTACCTGTAGATTTCAATTTCTGTACAGTCTAATCTTCTGCTTTTGACTCCGGGTGAATCTCCAGTCATCACTGATGATTGTCGTTTGGACCTTTCTGGATTATAATCCGCCATCAAAATGATACGTTTAATTGATATGTTTAATCCGCCTGCTGTGAGAAAAGGCTATAAATGATCCGCCACCTGCAGCATCCTCACATTACTAGCCGCACTCCTTCTTTATGTGTACAGACGTAATGACGTAAAGACCAGCGGCGACAGACTCAAATTTCCCACGGAAATCCACCATAGACACTCAAATTATAACACAAGCGTACCGTTGTGAATCGGGCTAAGGTAAGGAGATCTGGCTGGCTGGTTATGTACTTGCTCAAAATTTGATTTTGGATCATTTTTAACCAAAATAAAGTTTCTGACTGCAGCTTTAAGAATTTAAAATAAAAGATGAAGCATATATTTGATATATACAAAACCAGTCTCACAGGTTTATCTGTGGCAATAGCCAACTATACATTATGGGTCAAAATTATACATTTTTCTTTTATGCCAAAAATCATTAGGACATTAAGATCATGTTCCATGAAGATATTTAGTAAATTTCCTCCAGTAAATATATCATAAATGTATTATTAGTAGTAATATGCAGTGCTAAGGACTTCATTTGGACAACTTTAAAGGGGATTTTCTCAATATTTAGATTTTTTTGCACCCTCAGATTCCAGATTTCCAGACAAATATTGTCCTTAACAAACCACACATCAATGATAAGCTTATTTATTCAGCGTTCAGATGATGTATAAATCTCGTACCCTCATGACTGGTTTTGTGGTCCAGAGTCACACATTTAAATATAAATCAGGAAACTGACAGTAAATCTTTTTTTCAGGATTAGTTTTAGATGGTTGAACAACAGACAGATGTGCACTTTCCTGATGCAGTAAATACTCTCTTCCTGAATAATTTATATCAACTGTCTGTTCGGGCTGCTATATTAAGTGTCTCAACGATTCCGACATCTAAAGGGCCCGCTATACGAATGCCCAATCATCCTGACAAGGTTTAATCAGGCCACGAAAGAGGATTTGAGAGCAATTTTCACTGTAACTATACCTGCAACATCTCACATGGTAACTAATGTCTGACAAAATACTACAGAAATTGTAGCTACAATAAAACTTAAAGTGTTAGTTCTGAGACATATTCAGAGATATATTAAAGTCCTGGCTCTTCCAAGCTTTATAGTGGTATTGACTTGATGGGTCATTTTTGAAGTCCATAAAAGTGCATCTATCCATCATATAACTGCTCCACACGGCTCCGGGGGGGTATTAAAGGCTAATAGATGGATGCATGTTTATGATGATAGATGCACTTTATGATGGAGAGATACACTTTTATGATGGATGGATGCATGTTTATGATGATAGATGCACTTTTATGATGGAGAGATACACTTTTATGATGGATGGATGCACTTTTATGATGGATGGATGCACCTTATGATGGATAGATACACTTTATGATGGAGAGATACACTTTTATGATGGATGGATGCATGTTTATGATGATAGATGCACTTTTATGATGGAGAGATACACTTTTATGATGGATGGATGCACTTTTATGATGGATGGATGCACCTTATGATGGATAGATGCACTTTATGATGGAGAGATGCACTTTTATGATGGAGAGATGCACTTTTATGATGGATAGATGCACTTTTATGATGTATGGATGCACTTTTATGATGGATAGATGCACTTTAATGATGATAGATGCACTTTTATGATGGATAGATGCACTTTTATGATGAATAGATGCACTTTTATGATGGATAGATGAATTTTATGATGGATAGATGCACTTTTATGATGGATGGATGCACTTATATGGTGGATAGATGCACTTTTATGATGGATAGATGCACTTTTATGATGGATATATGCACTTTTATGATGGATGGATGCACTTTTATGATGATAGATGCACTTTATGATGATATATGCACTTTTATGATCGATGGATGCACTTATATGATGATAGATGCACTTTTATGATGGACAGATGCACTTTTATGATGATAGATGCACTTTATGATGGAGAGATGCACTTTTATGATGGATGGATGCACTTATATGATGATAGATGCACTTTTATGATGGACAGATGCACTTTTATGATGGATAGATGCACTTTTAAGATGGATAGATGCACTTTTATGATGGATATATGCACTTTTATGATGGATAGATGCACTTTAATGATGATAGATGCACTTTTATGATGGATAGATGCACTTTTATGATGGATGGATGCACTTTTAAGATGGATAGATGCACTTTTATGATGGATATATGCACTGTTATGATGGATAGATGCACTTTTATGATGGATAGATGCACTTTTATGATGGATGGATGCACTTTTATGATGGATAGATGCACTTTTATGATGGATAGATGCACTTTTATGATGGATGGATGCACTTTTATGATGGATAGATGCACTTTTATGATGGATAGATGCACTTTTATGATGGATGGATGCACTTTTATGATGATAGATGCACTTTATGATGATAGATGCACTTTTATGATGGATGGATGCACTTATATGATGATAGATGCACTTTTATGATGGACAGATGCACTTTTATGATGATAGATGCACTTTTATGATGGATGGATGCACTTTTATGATGGATGGATGCACTTTTATGATGGATGGATGCACTTATATGATGGATGGATGCACTTATATGATGGATGGATGCACTTTTATGATGGACAGATGCACTTTTATGATGGATAGATGCACTTTTATGATGGATGGATGCACTTTTAAGATGGATAGATGCACTTTTATGATGGATATATGCACTTTTATGATGGATAGATGCACTTTTATGATGGATAGATGCACTTTAATGATGGACAGATGCACTTTTATGATGGAGAGATGCACTTTTATGATGGATAGATGCACTTTTATGATGGATGGATGCACTTTTATGATGGAGAGATGCACTTTTATGATGGATAGATGCACTTTTATGATGGACAGATGCACTTTTATGATGGATGGATGCACTTATATGATGGATAGATGCACTTTTATGATGGATGGATGCACTTTTAAGATGGATAGATGCACTTTAATGATGATAGATGCACTTTAATGATGATAGATGCACTTTTATGATGGATATATGCACTTTTATGGACTTCAAAAACGACACAACCAGTCAATGCCATTATAAAGCTTGGAAGAGCCAGGACTTTAATATATCTCTGATTGTGTTATATACACCTATAGGATGACTTGAGGAAGAGTAAATCATGGAACTACCCCTTTAACCACTATAGTCATCAAAAAAATAAAGATAAATAAACATTCTATAAGCATAATTCACAAAGATTTATGAATGTACAGAGACAACTGCAGGTAGTAATAATTACAATTTTATTTTGACACAATTCAGTTAGCATGGGCCGGTTAAACTGCTAAAACTCTTCACATTTTATTCTTCAAGACTGTTCATAGTCAGTAACATATAATTTACATCTAATTTAATACCAAAACGTAAGGATAAACCACGTTTGTGAGGGCTCGTTTAGTAAATAACTAGTTAATGACTGCATCATTTATCCAATTTTATTGTGTTTTGGATATTTACAGATTGGCTTTAAAAGAAAGGACTTACTTTGACTTGAGAATGAAAAGTCGTTATTATTAAATAGCATGCAGTTAATTTGCTTTGTGAGGAATGATTTGGTAGGAAACACATGTGAGAGGCGCATTTGATGTTCTCTTCCAGGCGAGGGCGCTGTTTTCAACATTATTCATATTAGAGAACAGCGACTCAATTACAGCAAACAGTCCCAAAAACATTTGATAATTTTAAACTGCGCGACATTCAACACCTGCCCTAAATATATTTCTCTTAATATGTGTCTTCCCCTCCTCAGAAGTGTTTGCGCTCCGGTAGGAGGAGCATAGCGAAGTCAGATGATTCATTTGAACGAGTCGATTCGTTAGGATGCTTCGTTTTAATGAACCGACTCAATTCAAACAATTCGTTCACAGAAAATGTCCGATTTTAAATATTGTATTAAGATCAATGTTCTAAATGAGATTCAAACATACATGATTTTGGGTGTATTTACGAATAAAACAAGTAAAATGTTTTATCATGTGTGATTTTTTTATTTTTATATCATGCTAATTTGATACAATTATTACCATTATGCCATCTCATGAATATGCTAATCTTTAAGTGTAATAATTATATTAGGGCTGTCAAAAGATTAATCACGATTAATCACATCCAAAATAAAAGTTTGTGTTTACATAATATATTTGTGTGTACTCTGTATAATTATTATGTTTATATAAATATTCATGTATATATTGAAGAAATATTTGCATGTATATACTGTATACATTTATATAATTTATATTATATATAAATATAAATATTTTATATATAAATATAATACATTTTTCTTAAATATATACATGCTTGTGTGTGTTTTTATATATAAATAATAATTATACACAGTTCACACACATATATTATGTAAACACAAACTTTTATTTTGGATGTGATTTATCGTGATTAATCTTTTGACAGCCCTAAATTATATTAATCAAATTATTACTGTCTGACGCCATTACTATACCATGGAAAAAATAGAGAGATATCGATCATAACGGCAGTCGTCGGAGAGAAAGATGTCAACTTTACAGCTTTATACTTTGTATTATATTAACTTTGCATCAAATGACAAAAACTAGTTAGTGTCAAAAGTGAACATACATTTAAAAAATGAAAATATAAAAACGGTGCATGATTTACGATGCTGTCCGTTAAAACGCGTCATCAGTCTGTGAAAAGGTGGCGGTAAATAGAAATCACCCTAGTTTTTTTAGTTTTTTTATTGGATGCAAAGGAAATATAGTGTTATAAATGTAAATTAATTTAAATATATATATAAAATATATGAAACATATGAAAATATAAAAAAAATGCTGGATTTATGACCGTTAAAACGCGTCATCAGTCTGTGAAAAGGTGGCGATAAAAAGAAATCACCCTCGTTTTTTATTGGATGCAAAGGTAATATAATACAAAGTATAGTGTTATAAATGTACATACATTTTTAAAATATATATAAATATAAAAACTGCAGGATTTACGATGCTGATGACCGTTAAAACGCGTCATCTGTGAAAAGGTAGCGGTAAAAATAAATCACCCTAGTTTTTTATTGTATGCAAAGGTAATATAATACAAAGTATAATGTTATAAATGTACATAAAAATAAAAAAAATAATAATATATATATATATATATATATAAAAACTTTGCAGGATTTACGATGCCGATGACCGTTAAAACGCGTCATCAAAGTGTGTGGAAAAGGTGGCGGTAAAGTGAAATCACCCTTTTTTTAATTGGATGGAAAGTAATATAATACAAAGTATAGTGTTATAAATGAACATACATTTTTTTTAAAACGCCGTTTCACCGTTAAAACGCCTCATCGTCGTCTGTGAAAAGGGTTTCGGCGGAAAACTAGGCCGTTGATCCTGTATTTAGTGGTGTGATTTTAATACTATTTGACATTGGCGCTGTGATTGAGACCATGATTATGTTTCTTACCTGACAGACAATCGTGTAAAACATTGTGGCGTTTTGTATGTTTCCATCGGCGTCGTCTCCCACAGTCGAGTGAAGCGAATCTGTGCGATTGAATCGCTTAAAAGAACCGGCTCAAATGAACGATTCATTCGCGAATCGGACACCGCCGTTCACATCAGAGCCACTGCAGCCAGCCAAACCCCCTCCGCCCGTGCAGACGATGGAGGAGCGGATCTGATCTCATCGGGTCTACCGACAAACATGCTGCTCGATCAAACCCGTTTCCCCGGCGAAATCACCAGCACGAGCGGCTGATTGATATGCGAACCGAATCAGGTAACGCGGTTTATTCATACGCCTGTGTGGCGTTTGTGGGTCCGCTCCGGACAACTGTCACATGGGTGCTGCCTAAAATCTAGAGCGCTGCCTACATAGACAGCACGTTTGAGCACTCTAGTGTCAAATCCAAAGTGTGCTGGCTATTTAGTCAGTATTCTGAGGCAAAGTAGACACTGGAATTTGGTAGCTTCCGACTTAGCAGCGTCCAATTAGCTTCGTCTTGAGCCCAAGTGTGCTACCTAGTTAGCAAGCGTTATAGATTTTAAGACACGGCCACAGTCCCGCATTGCGGCCTGCTAATGTACACACAAATCTCTTTAAAACTATCTTATATTTAAAGGAGAAGTTTGTGAAGAAGTGTTGACCGTTGATTGACAGCTGTCATTTGTTTTGAGGCGCTCGTGAGACTGTCAAACGAACATGAATGAGATTGATTCGCGCCAAAACTGGAGAAAACATCAAATACTAGAGGCGATTTAATGTGTTTTCTGGTTTATTCAAAAGCTTGGAAGGTAATTCTGTCTTTTTGTGAATCTGTTTATCGATAAATTTGGTGGTTTTAATCCCAGTCACCATTGGGAATCAGTCTGTGTTGTGTTAGCTTAGCTGCTAATAAACCGTAGCCTTTCACATTCCTTGATAAAACGAGTGTTATTCTCACTTAAATTATATAAGGGGGTGAAATTAATGTATATATATTAATATGGAAGTGTGTGTTAAGATTTAAAGCGTCACTGACTGGTGACTGTTAGGTTAACATGGAGGCTAACATACAGATCGGCTACGGAAGTAGAGAAGATCATCTCATGATTTTAGGAAGGGTGTTTGTATAATAACAAATGCGGGGAAAGTAGAGAATATAATGTTCTTTGAAGTACCTTGGAGTAACATGTAAATACCTGGTACATGAATATTTTTAGTTAGATATTATTTTGATGTGCCATTTAGGTGTCATGATATACAGCATAAAAACATAGTAATGCTACAGTACTTTATAATAATACTAAAAATACTGCACCATGTTTTTAGACACGAACCATGGCGTTCTTTTATGTTTTACAGTGACATTTAAATTATATATTTAAATATATATATATATGTTGGACGAGAAGGCCTGGCTCTCAGTCTCCGCTCTAATTCATCCCAAAGGTGTTCTATCGGGTTGAGGTCAGGACTCAAGTTCCTCCACACCAAACTCGCTCATCCATGTCTTTATGGAGCGACGCTTTGAGCACTGGTCAGTCATGCTGGGACAGGAAGGGGCCGTCCCCACAAAACTGGGAGCATGAAATTGTCCAAAATGTCTTGGTGAAGCATTAAGAGTTCCTGGAACTGGAACTAAGGGGCCAACCCTTGAAAAACAACCCCACCCCATAATCCCCCCTCCACCAAACTTTACACAGAGAAGCGTGATTGGTCACTCAGAGAACACGTCTCACAGCTCTAGAGTCCACAGTTGGAGGTCTGGAGCTCTTGACTCTGCAGAAAGTTGGCAACTTCTGTGACCGCTAAGCGGACCAGGACTATATGTTTAGTAGGGCTGTGCGATATTGAAGAAAAATGCGATATCCTTGTTAAATAATGCGATATTCGATATGCGATACGATATTGCTTTAAGTGTGTAAAATCAATTTCTGATATCCTTCACTTAAAGCATAACCGACTGTGTTTACATGAATACTCATCAAGACGGCCATTTTGACACAACTGTGTGTGTATTTGATTTTGACAGTTCGAGTGTGTAACAAGACACGAAAACAAGAACGGCTTGTGCGCATGTTTCGGTGTGTGTGTCAGACAGCGCAAGACTTCAAAGAGCTGTTTTTCGCAAGTTATTGTGTTTAATAACTCTTTTTAACGTCAAGCAAGTCACATGAGTAACAGTCGTGTGCTCAGTCTATATGCCTCAACCTAAAACCTACACTTTTCACAATGTTGAAGTAGCCGATTAAAATCATTCAGATATTGCGTGCCCTTGTGATATGTACATTTGCGATATTTCGATAATTTCGATATATTGCGCAGCCCTATTTGGTAGACTTTATCCATTTTTGCTTTGTCTTTTTGTTATCTGAAATTGTCCTTTAGAAGCTTCTGGAGCTTCCAAATGCCAAAATTAGTCTATTTATGCTAAGTGCACATACGCTAAGTGTACATTTATGCTATTTACACTAACTCCGCCCACTGACGTCTGATTG
>CM042250.1:53008865-53061365 GCA_023566225.1 Romanogobio albipinnatus
TACTCACATCGTCATACGTCTTATGGAAGTTGAGGCTTATTTAGCAACTTCAAAACATTCATGTGATGCTAACCACTGATCTTGATTTATAAATCCTGTAACTCGTGGTGAATTAGCTCTTCAGATTGGTGTACAAATTGACAGTATGAGCTCTATTTGATGTTGCAGTTCCTTAGTTTATTAGGAAGTTAAAAAGAACAGCGCTGTTGTTTCCTCAGTTGTTCATTTGCATAATTTGGTTAGAAACAAAACACGCTGGTGAAGTTACATATTGACCTAAAATGGAAGACGTGCGGTGATGTTTATTAATGACGATTGAGTACGTTTTTGAGTCATTCTGTGTGTGTGTGTGTGTGTGTGTGTGTGTGTGTGTGTGTGTGTGTGTGTGTGTGTGTGTGTGTGTGTGTGTGTGTGTGTGTGTGTGTGTGTGTGTGTGTGTGTGTGTGTGTGTGTGTGTGTGTGTGTGTGTGTGTCGTCATCTTGTATCGCACTGACTTCCATTGCATTGTGCGTGTGGTTCCTGTAGGCTTCTGTGTACTGTGATAAGAGGAGAGGATATCCTGCCAATTCCCTCTGCCTCTGATTTTTTTTTTCTTGACCTCTGATCTCATTGCTCGGCCATGGTGACCGGCACTCTTTGGAATATAATTGTGCAGAAACACAGGTCCAGCTGAATGCACCGCTGTTCTATTTTCCTTTTGTATCCGTTAGGGGTGTAACGGTACAGAACACTGGAGGTTCGGTACAGCAGTTTTACAAAATGGCTTTTTATTTATTTTTATTAAACAGTCGTTTACTGTAAAAAACGTGTCTGTCCTTAAATTATAACTAAAAGTTTATTTACACATTATAAAGGTCAACAACAGAGCCCAAACTGTTAGCCTAAATTCAGTTGCTATTTATTTTTAGGTATAATAATCAACACTCAAATAACACCGTGCGCAAAGGCAGTTTTTGCAATAACTTCTAAATCTAATTATAATTTGTTGTTGAAATATAATCATTTATACACAGTGTGTGTCATTTTCATGACAGATTTATTTAAACATACATTAAATAATCAAGACATCACTAACAGGTTCAGTAGAATATAATGAATGTATAACGGCTAATATAATCAATATAACGACTAATATCATGAATAAAACGGCTAATATAATCAATATAACGGCTAATATAATCAATATAACGACTAATATCATGAACATAACGGCTAATATCATGAATAAAACGGCTAATATAATCAATATAACGGCTAATATAATCAATATAACGGCTAATATAATCAATATAACGACTAATATCATGAATAAAACGGCTAATATAATCAATATAACGGCTAATATAATCAATATAACGACTAATATCATGAACATAACGGCTAATATAATCAATATAACGGCTAATATAATCAATATAACGGCTAATATCATGAACATAACGGCTAATATCATGAATAAAACGGCTAATATAATCAATATAACGGCTAATATAATCAATATAACGGCTAATATAATCAATATAACGACTAATATCATGAACATAACGGCTAATATCATGAATAAAACGGCTAATATAATCAATATAACGGCTAATATAATCAATATAACGGCTAATATAATCAATATAACGACTAATATCATGAATAAAACGGCTAATATAATCAATATAACGGCTAATATAATCAATATAACGGCTAATATAATCAATATAACGACTAATATAATCAATATAACGACTAATATCATGAACATAACGGCTAATATCATGAATAAAACGGCTAATATAATCAATATAACGGCTAATATAATCAATATAACGACTAATATCATGAACATAACGGCTAATATCATGAATAAAACGGCTAATATAATCAATATAACGGCTAATATAATCAATATAACGACTAATATCATGAACATAACGGCTAATATCATGAATAAAACGGCTAATATAATCAATATAACGGCTAATATAATCAATATAACGGCTAATATAATCAATATAACGACTAATATCATGAATAAAACGGCTAATATAATCAATATAACGGCTAATATAATCAATATAACGACTAATATCATGAACATAACGGCTAATATCATGAATAAAACGGCTAATATAATCAATATAACGGCTAATATAATCAATATAACGGCTAATATAATCAATATAACGACTAATATCATGAACATAACGGCTAATATCATGAATAAAACGGCTAATATAATCAATATAACGGCTAATATAATCAATATAACGGCTAATATAATCAATATAACGACTAATATCATGAATAAAACGGCTAATATAATCAATATAACGGCTAATATAATCAATATAACGGCTAATATAATCAATATAACGACTAATATAATCAATATAACGACTAATATCATGAACATAACGGCTAATATCATGAATAAAACGGCTAATATAATCAATATAACGGCTAATATAATCAATATAACGACTAATATCATGAACATAACGGCTAATATCATGAATAAAACGGCTAATATAATCAATATAACGGCTAATATAATCAATATAACGACTAATATCATGAACATAACGGCTAATATCATGAATAAAACGGCTAATATAATCAATATAACGGCTAATATAATCAATATAACGGCTAATATAATCAATATAACGACTAATATCATGAATAAAACGGCTAATATAATCAATATAACGGCTAATATAATCAATATAACGACTAATATCATGAACATAACGGCTAATATCATGAATAAAACGGCTAATATAATCAATATAACGGCTAATATAATCAATATAACGACTAATATCATGAACATAACGGCTAATATCATGAATAAAACGGCTAATATAATCAATATAACGGCTAATATAATCAATATAACGGCTAATATAATCAATATAACGACTAATATCATGAATAAAACGGCTAATATAATCAATATAACGGCTAATATAATCAATATAACGGCTAATATAATCAATATAACGGCTAATATCATGAATAAAACGGCTAATATAATCAATATAACGGCTAATATAATCAATATAACGACTAATATAATCAATATAACGGCTAATATAATCAATATAACGACTAATATAATCAATATAACGACTAATATAATCAATATAACGGCTAATATAATCAATATAACGACTAATATAATCAATATAACGGCTAATATAATCAATATAACGGCTAATATAATCAATATAACGGCTAATATCATGAATAAAACGGCTAATATAATCAATATAACGACTAATATAATCAATATAACGGCTAATATAATCAATATAACGACTAATATAATCAATATAACGGCTAATATAATCAATATAACGACTAATATCATGAATAAAACGGCTAATATAATCAATATAACGGCTAATATAATCAATATAACGACTAATATCATGAACATAACGGCTAATATCATGAATAAAACGGCTAATATAATCAATATAACGGCTAATATAATCAATATAACGGCTAATATAATCAATATAACGACTAATATCATGAATAAAACGGCTAATATAATCAATATAACGGCTAATATAATCAATATAACGGCTAATATAATCAATATAACGGCTAATATCATGAATAAAACGGCTAATATAATCAATATAACGGCTAATATAATCAATATAACGACTAATATAATCAATATAACGGCTAATATAATCAATATAACGACTAATATAATCAATATAACGACTAATATAATCAATATAACGGCTAATATAATCAATATAACGACTAATATAATCAATATAACGGCTAATATAATCAATATAACGGCTAATATAATCAATATAACGGCTAATATCATGAATAAAACGGCTAATATAATCAATATAACGACTAATATAATCAATATAACGGCTAATATAATCAATATAACGACTAATATAATCAATATAACGGCTAATATAATCAATATAACGGCTAATATAATCAATATAACGGCTAATATAATCAATATAACGGCTAATATAATCAATATAACGGCTAATATAATCAATATAACGACTAATATAATCAATATAACGGCTAATATAATCAATATAACGGCTAATATAATCAATATAACGGCTAATATCATGAATAAAACGGCTAATATAATCAATATAACGGCTAATATAATCAATATAACGACTAATATAATCAATATAACGGCTAATATAATCAATATAACGACTAATATAATCAATATAACGGCTAATATAATCAATATAACGACTAATATAATCAATATAACGACTAATATAATCAATATAACGACTAATATAATCAATATAACGGCTAATATCATGAATATAACGGCTAATATAATCAATATAACGGCTAATATAATCAATATAACGACTAATATAATCAATATAACGACTAATATAATCAATATAACGACTAATATAATCAATATAACGACTAATATAATCAATATAACGACTAATATAATCAATATAACGACTAATATAATCAATATAACGGCTAATATCATGAATATAACGACTAATATAATCAATATAACGACTAATATAATCAATATAACGGCTAATATAATCAATATAACGACTAATATAATCAATATAACGACTAATATAATCAATATAACGGCTAATATCATGAATATAACGGCTAATATAATCAATATAACGGCTAATATAATCAATATAACGACTAATATAATCAATATAACGACTAATATAATCAATATAACGACTAATATAATCAATATAACGACTAATATAATCAATATAACGGCTAATATCATGAATATAACGACTAATATAATCAATATAACGACTAATATAATCAATATAACGACTAATATAATCAATATAACGGCTAATATCATGAATATAACGACTAATATAATCAATATAACGACTAATATAATCAATATAACGGCTAATATAATCAATATAACGACTAATATAATCAATATAACGACTAATATAATCAATATAACGACTAATAAAATCAATATAACGGCTAATATAATCAATATAACGGCTAATATAATCAATATAACGGCTAATATAATCAATATAACGACTAATATAATCAATATAACGGCTAATATCATGAATATAACGACTAATATAATCAATATAACGACTAATATAATCAATATAACGACTAATATAATCAATATAACGGCTAATATCATGAATATAACGACTAATATAATCAATATAACGACTAATATAATCAATATAACGGCTAATATCATGAATATAACGACTAATATAATCAATATAACGGCTAATATAATCAATATAACGACTAATATAATCAATATAACGACTAATATAATCAATATAACGGCTAATATCATGAATATAACGGCTAATATCATGAATATAACGACTAATATAATCAATATAACGGCTAATATAATCAATATAACGGCTAATATCATGAATATATATAATGAATATATATATAGGCTTATATATTGAATATAACGGCTAATATCATGAATATAACGGCTAATATAATGAATATAACGGCTAATATAATCAATATAACGGCTAATATCATGAATATAACGGCTAATATAATGAATATATATAATGAATATATATATATAGGCTTATATATTGAATATAACGGCTAATATAATCAATATAACGACTAATATAATCAATATAACGGCTAATATCATGAATATAACGGCTAATATAATCAATATTACGGCTAATATAATGAATATATATAATGAATATATATATAGGCTTATATATTGAATATAACGGCTAATATCATGAATATAACGGCTAATATCATGAATATAAGGGCTAATATAATCAATATAACGGCTAATATCATGAATATAACGGCTAATATAATCAATATTACGGCTAATATAATGAATATATATAATGAATATATATATAGGCTTATATATTGAATATAACGGCTAATATCATGAATATAACGGCTAATATAATCAATATAACGGCTAATATCATGAATATAACGGCTAATATAATCAATATAACGGCTAATATAATCAATATAACGGCTAATATAATCAATATAACGGCTAATATAATCAATATAACGACTAATATAATCAATATAACGGCTAATATAATCAATATAACGACTAATATAATGAATATATATAATGAATATATATATAGGCTTATATATTGAATATAACGGCTAATATCATGAATATAACGGCTAATATAATCAATATAACGGCTAATATCATGAATATAACGGCTAATATAATCAATATAACGGCTAATATAATCAATATAACGGCTAATATAATCAATATAACGGCTAATATAATCAATATAACGACTAATATAATCAATATAACGGCTAATATAATCAATATAACGACTAATATAATGAATATATATAATGAATATATATATAGGCTTATATATTGAATATAACGGCTAATATCATGAATATAACGGCTAATATCATGAGTATAACGGCTAATATAATCAATATAACGGCTAATATAATCAATATAACGACTAATATAATGAATATATATAATGAATATATATATAGGCTTATATATTGAATATAACGGCTAATATCATGAATATAACGGCTAATATCATGAATATAACGGCTAATATAATCAATATAACGGCTAATATAATCAATATAACGGCTAATATCATGAACATAACGGCTAATATAATCAATATAACGGCTAATATCATGAATATAAGGGCTAATATAATCAATATAACGACTAATATAATCAATATAACGACTAATATAATCAATATAACGGCTAATATCATGAATATATATAATGAATATATATATAGGCTTATATATTGAATATAACGGCTAATATCATGAGTATAACGGCTAATATAATCAATATAACGGCTAATATAATCAATATAACGGCTAATATAATCAATATAACGGCTAATATAATCAATATAACGGCTAATATAATCAATATAACGGCTAATATCATGAATATAAGGGCTAATATAATCAATATAACGACTAATATAATCAATATAACGACTAATATAATCAATATAACGACTAATATAATCAATATAACGGCTAATATAATCAATATAACGGCTAATATCATGAATATAAGGGCTAATATAATCAATATAACGACTAATATAATCAATATAACGGCTAATATAATCAATATTACGGCTAATATAATGAATATATATAATGAATATATATATAGGCTTATATATTGAATATAACGGCTAATATCATGAATATAACGGCTAATATCATGAGTATAACGGCTAATATAATCAATATAACGGCTAATATAATCAATATAACGGCTAATATAATCAATATAACGGCTAATATAATCAATATAACGGCTAATATAATCAATATAACGGCTAATATCATGAATATAAGGGCTAATATAATCAATATAACGACTAATATAATCAATATAACGACTAATATAATCAATATAACGACTAATATAATCAATATAACGGCTAATATAATCAATATAACGGCTAATATCATGAATATAAGGGCTAATATAATCAATATAACGACTAATATAATCAATATAACGGCTAATATAATCAATATTACGGCTAATATAATGAATATATATAATGAATATATATATAGGCTTATATATTGAATATAACGGCTAATATCATGAATATAACGGCTAATATCATGAGTATAACGGCTAATATAATCAATATAACGGCTAATATAATCAATATAACGGCTAATATAATCAATATAACGGCTAATATAATGAATACAACGACTAATATCATGAATATAACGGCTAATATAATGAATACAACGACTAATATCATGAATATAACGGCTAATATAATCAATATAACGGCTAATATAATCAATATAACGGCTAATATAATCAATATAACGGCTAATATAATCAATATAACGGCTAATATAATGAATACAACGACTAATATAATCAATATAACGGCTAATATAATGAATACAACGACTAATATAATCAATATAACGGCTAATATAATCAATATAACGGCTAATATAATGAATATAACGGCTAATATAATCAATATAACGGCTAATATAATGAATATTACGGCTAATATAATGAATATAACGGCTAATATAATGAATATTACGGCTAATATAATGAATATAACGGCTAATATAATCAATATAACGGCTAATATAATCAATATAACGGCTAATATAATCAATATAACGGCTAATATAATCAATATAACGGCTAATATAATGAATATAACGGCTAATATAATCAATATAACGGCTAATATAATGAATATAACGGCTAATATAATCAATATAACGGCTAATATAATGAATATTACGGCTAATATAATCAATATAACGGCTAATATAATCAATATAACGGCTAATATAATGAATATTACGGCTAATATAATGAATATAACGGCTAATATAATGAATACAACGACTAATATAATCAATATAGCGGCTAATATAATCAATATAACGGCTAATATAATGAATATAACGGCTAATATAATGAATACAACGACTAATATAATCAATATAACGGCTAATATAATCAATATAACGGCTAATATAATCAATATAACGGCTAATATAGTGCATTTATTTAGTGGAAGAGATGATTTCTCTAGTGAATACAATTCTGTGGACACTGAATGACTGCCTGAGGTAAATGTGATGCTGCGTGACATTTAGTTTACTGCAGTTTTATTGACGTCTTTCCGCCGTTTAAACACTGATTGAGCGATTACACCACATATGATGCGTGACAGTAAGTTGTAATGTATCCTCAACACACCTTCAGATGTTCATTCATGTTTATTCTTTAGGAAGTGATGATCGATCGCGTTCACGCGTGTCATATTAATCACGACATATTAAAGAGCGTCAAAACGGCATTTATCGTTTGAATTTCGTGATAAAATGGACTGAATACTTAATATATTCGTGTGGGAATACGAATACATGTACCGTTACACCCCTAGTATCCGAGTGTTTTACTCACAAACATGCATCAGACTTTTCCCTCTCACACTCAAGGATTGTTGATCCATCTCAAACCGGTTTAGTTGCTTATTTATCCACCTAATGCTCTCCTTGTCCTCCTCAGGTGAAATGGACCATGGAGGTGCTGTGTTACGGCCTGACGCTCCCCCTGGATGGAGACACAGTTAAGTTGTGTGTGGACGTCTACACTGACTGGATAATGGCCCTGGTGTCTCCGAGAGACTCGATTCCACAGCCCATTATTAAAGAGCCCAACCTCTACGTCCAAACCATCCTGAAACACTTGCACAACCTTTTCCTGCCCAGGTGTGTTTGGATGACATGATGCACACAGTATTTACAATATGCATCTAAACGACTGAATGTGAATGTTTCTTTCTTCCAGACCAGAGCACTTCAGCCTGGTGCACTTTAAATTGTGTCAGCAAGTGTTGTCTGCAGTGCAGAAGTTGGCACGGGACTCGTCCGGCATGGCCAGAGAGACGTGGGAAGTGCTGCTCCTCTTCCTGCTGCGCATCAATGACACGCTACTGGCCCCGCCCACTGTGGGAGGTCCGTATGACGCCGTGGACAAACACACTGCCATTTCCCTCTTAAATAGAGCAAAGTTCTAGCTTACATTGACTAACAAACAAATGAGAGAAGGTGCACGTTTTGCATTCAAACAAACTGCATTTTGTGTGCCGTATGCAAAGGAACCTCCCGTGAAATGTGCACATTTGCTTGCTTTTTCACAATCAAAAATCATGTTTGTTTAGCTGTCAAGATCACATCTATATGAGGGTTATTAATGGGGTCATATTGTGCACTTTTGTAGCATTTTAATGAAATATTATGTTGTCAAAGTTTCATTTTTCAACTATTTTCAACCTTTACATTGAATTAAATTGGTTAATGTTATTGCATATGAAAACTACCTGCATTTCTTTTTTTTTTTCGGCTCAATACCCATTTTTTAAGGAAATATTTGAGCAAAAACAAGCTACACATTTCTGCTTTTAAACCCCTAGGGCCTTATCGTACACCCGGTGCAATGCGACACAAGTGTGTTCTGCTAGTGTCAGCCGGACGCCGTTCTCATGTTCACGTCCAGCTCCATTTTGTTTAAATATCAAATGCACTGGCGCATCTGTTCACCCATGGGCGTCTGGTCTGAACACCAGGTGTGATCAGGAGCATTGCTGGAGCGCTGCTATTGTGAGGAATAGAAAACCACTGACCACTGACCAACACACACCTGCTCTATAGTCAATAGTGCAGTATTTGTGTGTTATTTAAAGCTACACTGTGTGATATTTTCCCCCATCTAGGGGTGAACTTGTATATGACCATTCAGTGAATTTTAGTTTCTGTTCCTCTCAATTCCGATTTCGTTTCAACTCCTACGGTGGCCGATTTAGTCCAAGATTAACATGTTTCCAGTTCGACCTCGTCCACATTCGACACGGTGCCTGTGGGATATTCTGTGCGCAGTGGGATGGTTGGAACTCAACTGGCCTAATTATTCGGCTAGAAAGAACTGCAGCTAATCCAGAGTGAACTTTGAGGATAGTAATGTTTATTCAGTCATCCAATTGCAAGGCATAAAGGTTTGCGTGGATATGTACATAAATGTGGTTTCTGTGAGAGAACAAATAAGGATGGTAAATATACATACACAGTTAAGAACTGTATAACTATACTTATAAGTTACATTTGTATAATGTAACCGTAAACCAGAGCTTATTGTACCATATAGGCGCTAAATGCAGCTGCATTAAAAGGAGCGGAGCTGCCGCTGCTAACAAGCGGTGTCCGGTTACAAAAGTGTGTGCGCCGCTTTAACGTTCGCACTGCAGTGCGCTCTGTATAACAATTGTTAATATGCCGATCAGACCTGATACATATTTCCATCAACATACATTACAAGCAAATAGTTTCTATAAACGAATAAACATTGTTGATAACAAAATAACTGAATGATTATTCAAATAGGTGAGCATTACGCTATTGTATGTTGACACAAAAATACTTCTGAGGTGACATCAACTGAATTACGCGATGACACACTCTGAAACACATCTACAATGACAATAACTACCACACAAGGAAAAACAGACTTTTAGGAATAAACAAGCCAGGAAAACTCTGTATAACTCCGTTACTGGACGCTGCTGAGATGAAAACTTTTTGCGCATGGACCAGACAAGTCTGAACAAGTTGACGCGCACATGCGCGAGGCAAGGAATTTTGTACAGTGCAATCGAGTATTAAAACCAGTTAAAACGCGAAAGGCAAAGCTTGAATTTACGGGTATGTCCCTCTTTGGCTAATGTACTTTCAAGATGGAGGGGCAACATGGCGACCACCGTTAGATCCCATTACCTTATGTATTTTCAATGGCATATTATAAACTTACGAGAATACTTTATTACTTGAAAGAAGTAAATATACATTAATGAGCACATATATTTTTGAAAGAACTAAGTGTTTTTAGCTAAGAATAGACTAAAAAAGTTACACAGTGTAGCTTTAAAGGGTGTGTTAGTGATATGAGCCTATAGGCTGTGCACAACACGCACACACACTGATTATTACACACACAGGGACGTGCAGCAGCACACACACACACACACGTTTAAATATTAAAAATAAAAGGATTCCTCGCTGGAGAAGCGTTCAGTCTCTAAAGCACAATTGGCTTTTAAAGGGAAAGGGAGATGAGACTCTGATTGGTTTATTGCAAGTTACGCCCAAAACACACCCATGACTCATTAAGAGATGAGGCACAACCGTTTTAGACCATGCACCGGGCACACTGATCATTTTTCCGTGATTTTCGAATATTCGATTAGTTGATTTAATTATAGATTATAGAATAGTTTGTGTGATTATCGTCCCCAAAAAGAATCCCCATGTTTTCGGTGCTGATGTGGTGGTGACGCGTTCATGTAACCAGAGGGAGGCGCTGCCAATAACGCACCTAAAAGCTGTCAGTCAGCTCTCAGGGCGTTTTATACTGGGCACGTTTGATGTGGTCCGAGCCTGATTCTTCCCTCCGCCTCCGCAGCGTTGGTCTGGTTTCACACCCAACTTGAACCCTGGTGCGTTTGCGTTCATCTTACGTCATCACAAACGCGGGTAGAAAACAGAACGCGGGTCAAATATATATATATATATATAATTTGGTGCTATTATGTGCAGCTGAGTAAACGACACTTGGGTTAACCGTATGTGTGTAGCTTGAAGGCGGACTCTTTTGAGGAGACGGTGAATTGCCATTTATTTGCTGCCCTGATTGCACTCTATGCGCGAATACACTGCAGTCTCACTCTCGGGATCGTATCTCAGGTAAATCATCAACACTATATCATCACTTACATGTAAGTGATGATATAATGACATTGTAATTGGCTAAAACGCATGCGCTGGTTACTTTTCTTACAGAACAAGTGCGCACCCGAGTGTTGTTCGCACATTCACGTGAATCGTGGCACAGCTCCGAGAGCGACCGAACTCCGGTTGTGTGTTCTCGGGTTCGGTACCTCAGTGCACACCAAGCTCTGTATGTAAGCTTTCACATTAGAAATTTTACATGCGAACCGTGCTCCATTTCGAACTAAACTGCCAGAGTAAAAACACCCTGAGACAACAGAAGAAGAACACATCGTCTCACGCGCACACTGTAGACTTGCGGCATTTAACGGTTGCGGTAACTTGGGGCGATGTCAAATAACAGTCATATGAGTTGAGTTGATATAGCCTATTCCCTAATGAATTAAACAGTTTTTTATCATACAGACTGAGAGCGTGAATGGTCTCTCTCCCTCTCTCTCTCTTTATCTGTTTATATGTGTGTAGCCTTTACATGCGTGCATGCGGGGGAGGAGTTGCGATTTTCGAATAAAAGTCGAATAATTCCCAGCGATCTTCGATTATTATTTTTGCTTGAAATGCTCATCCCTAATTAACAAGTGCTTGTGTCTCCTGTAGGTGGTATAGCAGAGAAGCTGGCAGAGAAGTTGATCAGCGTGCTGTTTGAGGTTTGGTTCCTGGCATGCACGCGCTGTTTCCCCACGCCGCCCTACTGGAAGACCGCCCGAGAGATGCTGGCCAACTGGAGACATCACCCTCCGGTGGTGGAGCAGTGGAGTAAAGTGATCGCTGCTCTCACTTCCAGGTACTGTAGGTCTGCAGAAAAGCCACAATATCTACAGCTTTACAAAACCTCTGCAGCATTTATTCATCTTCGTTGATACACTCTAGCGCAGGGGTCTCCAACAAGTCGCTCGCGAGATGTACTTGTACTTTTGATGTACAAGATGTACTTTTCATCTAATCAGAGTGAGCTAATATAGACAGGTGTCCCACCCCCTCCAACGCAAATCAAGTTTGACATATGGGCCGTGAGGTTATTATTTTTATTTAATGTAAACTTAAAAATTAAATGTAAACATGCAAATGTAGGGATGTCACAAGTACCGGTACTTGACTTCGGTACCATGGTAGTGAAATTTTTAAAATGTGACGATACCAGCATTTCTGTAGTACCGGTAGTACAGACTCCCGAGGTACCCGCAGTTGTGTTGTCGCTTCCGTGTTTATCTAAGCGCCGGACTCCAGAATGTAGCCGAATATATAGTGTCTGGGAATATTAAACTGCAAAATACTATTTAAATATTACTCCTGCATGTTCTGCGTCTCACTTGCTGCACACACACACACACACACACACACGCACGCGCGACACTCACTCGCTGTCTTTGTAGTCTCTGCCGTTTGTCACTAAATGAGGACCTAACCCTCATTTTAAAAAAACTGTCATAACATGAACACAAACACACAAAGGTCAACTTAAAGGTAACCCGTCAAAATAAAAGTTTGGTTTAACGTGAAGAAATTGACTGAATATATTAGGCTACTGTTGTAGCCTACAGTAGATTTAACTACGTCTCTATGTAATAATAATAATTATGCCTAGATGGTTGCTTATTTTTCACTGGATCTTTTATTTATAAACAATATTTACTTTTAAACAGCATACAGCCTTTAAATGTTTATGTATTATTTACCTATACTGAATATCATCATAAGTAACAAACGTATTGAATTTAATAGATTTTTTTTTTTTAAATAGTTAAATAAAATAAAAACTTTTGCTGTGGTAGCAAAATTGATACCAAGTAATGTTACCGCAAAAGTTTTATGGTATTGGTACTGACTACTGGAACTACTACTACACTCTTTCAGGTGTAAAACAGTTTGGATAGTTGTTAATACGAGAATTATGATGCATTATTTAAGAGTTTTAAGTATTGTATAACATGAGTAGCTCTCTGCGACTTTCATTTTTTAAAAAGTAGCTCTCAAATGAAAAAAGGTTGGAGACCCCTGCTCTAGCATTGGTTAAGTAAAACTTTAATAAAATAAAGGTGCACTATGTAACTTCTCCGTCCGCTAGAGGTCGCCTGTTCAAAACAAAGGCGTAGTTTGATGACGGCACGTTTGAGTGCAGAATCTTGGGACATGTGGTCTTCACCTCACAGCCGGTGGGAAAGAATCGGGACAGGACTCGGGCAGAAATCATGTTGATGGATGTGATTATTAATGTTACTGTAGTCTGAAGCAGAGCAGGACCGAGTGTTGTGGAGCTGAGGAACGCAACACATGCCTCGCGAGCAGCGAGACTTTTATTATGCCACAGTCGCCAGCGGGACTTTTATTATGCCACAGTCGCCGGCGGGACTTTTATTATGCCACAGTCGCCGGCGGGACTTTTATTATGCCACAGTCGCCAGCGGGACTTTTATTATACCACAGTCGCCAGCGGGACTTTTATTATGCCACAGTCGCCGGCGGGACTTTTATTATGCCACAGTCGCCGGCGGGACTTTTATTATGCCACAGTCGCCAGCGGGACTTTTATTATACCACAGTCGCCAGCGGGACTTTTATTATACCACAGTCGCCAGCGGGACTTTTATTATGCCACAGTCGCCGGCGGGACTTTTATTATGCCACAGTCGCCGGCGGGACTTTTATTATGCCACAGTCGCCAGCAGGACTTTTATTATGCCACAGTCGCCAGCGGGACTTTTATTATACCACAGTCGCCAGCGGGACTTTTATTATGCCACAGTCGCCGGCGGGACTTTTATTATGCCACAGTCGCCGGCGGGACTTTTATTATGCCACAGTCGCCAGCGGGACTTTTATTATACCACAGTCGCCAGCGGGACTTTTATTATACCACAGTCGCCAGCGGGACTTTTATTATACCACAGTCGCCAGCGGGACTTTTATTATGACACAGTCGCCGGCGGGACTTTTATTATGCCACAGTCGCCGGCGGGACTTTTATTATGCCACAGTCGCCAGCGGGACTTTTATTATGCCACAGTCGCCGGCGGGACTTTTATTAGGCCACTTCCGCTCCTCCGCTTATGAGTGTGAGGTAACGCAGCTCTGTTGATCATATTAGACGCATCTGAGTGTGTTGATGATGGGATGGCGTTACTCTGTGTGTTCTCTCAGCGGCTGCTATGACACTTGTTCACACTGCAGTGAGAGGAAAGCGTTTCTGCAGAATAAAACCAGAAACCGAGGGGAACGCAGATATGATGCCATTGCCCTCACACGTCCCGGTTCCTCGGGTAAAATAGCATCTCACCATTTACAAATAGCTGTAAACATTTGGGATATTGTAAGTACTCAACTAGGCAAATTTTCATGTTGCGATTAATTGCTGAAGCTTTTATCACGGTATACGGTATTATCACGATATTGAAATAAGTTGCAAAAAAAGTGTTGTCATACTATAACAGGTTTAATAACTTTCTTATAACAAAAGAACCAAACATTTAAACACAATAAAGCAATACACAAAAATGTATAAAGTAAACAAATATTTAAAACAGATTAAAGTGCAAAAGTATTATAAAGAACAATAGGTAACACATTACAATAATGTCTCACCAGTTAATGCATTAACATTAACAAAGAATGAATAGCTACATTTTTACTGAAGTTATTCTTCTTTGATAATGTTAGTTTAAAAAAAGCAACTGTTAGTGTAAGCTCAGGTCCATTAAATAATAGTTACAACTTTTGATTTTAATAACGTGTTGTTATTAAATGCTGAAATGTACATTTAACTAAGATTAATACATGCTTTAGAAGGATTTTCATTGTCAGTTTGTTAATGAATGAACTAATGTTAAATAATGGAGCCTTTATTGTAAAGTGTGTGACTGAACAAAAGTCAAAACATATTCAAACAATATCTAGGGCATGTAATTTAGTCCAGATTAAAATATAAAATGTTTAAGTTTGAAAATGAATAGCCTCAAGTCTTTTCACCATATCGTTTTGTTTATGAGGGTTACCGGGGAAACGGCTGTTTCTGCTGCTCCGTCAGCGCCCTCTGCTGTCAGAGAGTGAACGTGCACTTCAGCGTCACTCGTCCGCCATGTGCTCGGCTCATGCACGGTCTGTTTACATCAGTGCTCCTCTTTGACATGTTGTTCATTTTAAACGGTTGATGGGTAAAGTATTCTTAAAATGCATTCTAAAAATCGGAATAATTCATAATAAATAATAATAAGTGCCCACGATAACAATATTGTGCATGTTCATTATTGCGGTATATCGTATTACCGTTTACCGGCACATGTCTATACTCAACTCAACACTATATATAACACTGGCCGAGTGGTGTTTGGATATTTTACTGCAAAAAATGTTACATAGTGCAGCTTTAAAACAGTATAAACAGTTTGAGAGAGATTGCACAATATATATTCATTAAAATATCTAAAAACAAGGATTGCATCATGCAGTTTGATTGGGAAAATATGTCGTTTTGCACACTTTTTTAATCACCAGTGAGTTTGCTGGATGTTTCTGTACAGCCGTCAGTTTACATTTGTTAATGCATTTGACTATCACTTTTATCCAAAGCGACTTGTATTGCATTGACGGTTTTGTATATGAATGCTGTGACCTTGGTGATGCTAGCACCATGCTGTACTTTTTACAGCCTTCACTGTCGTCGGTGCTTTTGTTTGTTTGACCTTATTTGTTTTGTTGTCCACACAGGCTGCTGCGGTTCATGTACGGCCCGTCGTTTCCTCCGTTTAAAGTGCCAGAGGAAGACGCCAGCCTCATCCCCGCTGAGATGGACAACGACTGTGTGTCTCAGACCTGGTATCGCTTTCTACACATGCTCAGGTCTGCGGTATTTTGCTGTCTGTGTTTAATAGGTTGATTTGTTTAAAGGCGGCATGAAATCAAATTTTACAATTCGTTTTTTTATATTTAATATTGTAGTGTTTACTATAACTGATTTATCTGTGCACTTCATTATTTAAAAAAAATAATAATTTACCCTTATAATCTTTAATCAAATATGTTAACTTTCCCTCCCCCATCGAAACAACCTCTCTTCCTTCCCGGTCATGTGCGATGGCGCGAGGGCGGGGTTAACGCCCCCTGTCTCGTTTCTGCACCGCCTCTCAGAAACCTGTCACTGATCGTAGTTCTCGGTGTACACAATACTTTCTTCAAGAAGGACTTGAGGCAAATAGAGAGAAATATATGAGAAATAAAAGCTTTTTTATGTAAAAATTACTCAATATAGTCGGACGAACAGCTTGTCGTGACGGCTCGCACTGAGGATTGCAGCGTGTGTGAACGCGCTTACGGCCATAAAAGACTTCAAATAAGTGAAATCTGTAGCATAAACCAGCGAAAAGTGAGGAAATATGTTCAGTAACATATGTAGAAAAGATTTAGAGAGAAAATACATTTATTTAAGAGATAGATCGAGTTTTTCCTCCACAACTAAGTGCAAACTTCAAATCTGCCTCCATTTTGTTAGCAACGCCCAACTTCCAACGATCCAATCCAACCCCGAAGGACGAAATCAAGCCTCGCCCTACATTTTTTTTCTAATTTCAGAAGCCGTTTCACTCATATTTACGTCACAATAAGGAGAAATAGATGATCTCAACTTCCGTTTCATGCCGACTTTAAATGCCCAGACATGTCAACTTTTTAGATGATCTGGTCACAGATTCTTACACAAATTGTTCGATGATCTCCCTCCCCTCCAGTAACCCTGTGGACCTCAGCAATCCCGTCATAGTGAGTTCCACCCCGAAGTTTCAGGAGCAGTTGTTGGGGGGAAACGGCGTTCCTCACGAGGTCATTCAGCACCCCTGCCTCAAACAGCTGCCCCAGATCTTCTTCAGAGCTATGAGGGGCGTCAGCTGCCTCGTGGACGCGTTCCTCGGTAAGACTCTGGGGGCTCTCTCATCTATTGCATTTTCGGATGCTACTATAGTGGCGGTACCATGACATTCCATATGAAGTAGCATGTAAATGAATACGGTGGTCATTCAGTAACATGGTAGGACAAAATAAAACGTGATTCTCTCTCCCAGCAATTATGAATCCATTCTGAGCGTATTTGTTTTACTGCATGTGCACGATGTGTCGTAATCTGTTTGCTCCCAATTACACACAAACACAGTATATAAACTTGCTTAAGGTTTCATAGTTGAAGCGATGGACGATCGCAGGCTTCATTGCACATCATATGCGGTAAGTGACTGAGAATCACAATCCGGTTCTTGATGTACAATCAGAATCGGATCTGATTGTGAAGTGAATAAAGATTCACCCCTAATGGTGTGTATACCAGAGCCTCTGAATATTACAAGGCTTTCCAATCATTATTCTTCTAATCTCAGATGTTGTTTTAGTCTCTGATTATTGTTTGACTCCCAGTCGCAGTGATGTATGAACACCGGCTTTGACTGTCTTTCCATTTCTAGGTGTTGCTGTTTCTAAGAAACTCGAGTGTCCTGAAACTCTGCCTTCTCCTGGTACTCATACACCTGACTTTATTCCACTTTACTCAACTTGCTTTATTTCCCAGTCCGTCTGAAATTATTTCATTTACAATTATCACATGTAATTGCTATCATTTTTTTACATATACGGCCCTATGATTTCCGCGAAATCCATAAAAATGGAATTTACTGCAGAATTTCACATAATTTGTCAAATTTTTGATGAGTCCGGGTCAGCACACTTGCGATGTAGACTAGTTTCTGTGAATATTAAACCACAAAAAGACTATTTAAATATGAATCCTGTGTGTCTGTGTGAATGAATGGTTATTCCCTCACACACACTGAAGCATGTGTGACTCTCGCAGTGTTTTCAGCCTCTATATGAGGACATGACCGCATGAACTTCACCTCCAGAGCCGCTCTGAGAGTCACTTCATCAGCATTTTACCGTTTTATTTGATAAAACTATCATCATATCATAAACACACAGAAACTCAAAGGTCATGGCAACCCGTCGAAATAAAAGTTTGGTTCAACTTGAAGAATTGTGACAGAAATATATTACTGTTGAACAGTAGAATCATCTCAATGTAATTTTAATACACTAATAATAATAATAACTTTTTTTTTCATTTTAAGGAATTTTCACAATTTTCTTCCATGTTTTAATTTAAAAGTTAAGCTCTGTTGTGTAGCACTTTGTTTAACAAACAAGTTTTTTAATTATTAAGATTTTAAATATTATTTGAATTAGGGCTGCACGATTATGATCATAATTGTCGATTATTCCCTTGAAATTGTAATTGCGATTATTAATTACAATTATTCTACAGCATTAAGCCTCAAAAGTCAAATATACATTGGTTTGGTTTCTTTAAATAAAAAAAGTAAAAATATGCACGGTATTATAATGTTATACTAAAAATAAAAATAAAATAAATTGGGGAAAAACTTAAGATAACCTGTAGAAAGAAAAAAACACAAATTAAGTACACAGAATAATATAAGTGGACTTTTTTTTAGTTTTGTTTTTTTTTAGTAATTGCGATTACATTTTATTGAACGATTACATAATTGTGGCATCCGTAATTCACAAATCACAAATTCGATTAATTATGCAGCCCTAATTTAAATTAATGTTTTTTTTTTTATATTTTGTATGCATTTCTTTAAAAACAGAATTTCTGGGGGGGCATTGACATTTCATTGAAAAAAATAGTTTTTTTTTTACGAATTTAATTAATTAGACATGCTTTTTCATCAAAATTTAAATAAACAATTAAAATACAGAAAATAGAATTTGGTGAAGATAAAATGGAATTTGAGAAAAAATAAATAAAGCGTATTTCATAGTAATTTGACATAACATAGTAATTTTTGTTAATCTTTTAATAAATTGATGTTAAATTGTATAAGTTTCATAATTTCAATTAAGTAGACATGCTTTTTAATTACTAAAATTTTATTTAAGCATTATTAAAGCAGGGTCCAAAAAATTTAAACGGAATCCAAAAGAAATTAAATGGACAGAATTTGGGAAAAAAATAAACCGATTTCATAGGACCCTATGCATAAGAAACTAGCCAGTTAGTGATCAGAAACATTACTTTGGATATTAAAATATGTTCAGTGCAACATTTCAGTGGAAGAGTCTGTACGTAAAGTATATTATAACTTTATTTTTAAAGCAAAGCACAGTCTGGTTTAACTGACACAAGTTCAAGTGCGTTCAGGCGTTTAAAATCAGAATTCAGATGAATAGAAAATGTGCTTGATTTGGTTAATTTGTTCATTCAGACCGTATTCAAGAGACACTCATGTCTGCAGAAATTATTTTTTGTTTTTAAATTAATATATTCCGTTGAAATTTGTTCCATGAGTGAACTGTCTCAGTACAGTAAGTTACATTAGTCTTAACCGCACATGCTCAGTGGTTAGCCGCTATGGCCTGACATGTTGTGTGCTTCTCTAACATTTCTTTAGAGGTCTTGTTTTATGTTTCCTCAGGGGTCACAGTGTCTAGGAGTAATATACGAGACAGACTTCCCTCTATAGGTACACTACACCTGTCCAAACCCAATCAGTTAGTGACTAACAGTGGGTTAACTCTCCGACACGCTGATTCTGTTCGTGGAGGTGTTTGGAAGGGATGTAACTCCAATCACATCAACAATAGCAATGTTTCTCAAATTCTGGTCACAGGGCTCCAGACTGCAACCAAATGGGGGCATTTTGCGACTTTTTTTCCTGTTGGTGCAACTCAATTTTGTTAGAGCCTCCACCACGTGCCCGACTGATAAGAGCTAGAGCCCTGCACGGGCCTCAAAACTAGACCCTAGCCCGGCCCGTTTTATCCTCCCTTTTACACATTAGTTGCAGCCATTAAAATAGTTCAGTGTATGTCAAAGTAGTTATATTTCGTTTTGTTTCTTTATTAAGTTAATTTAGAAAAAAGTTTGAAGCATTTTTTTGTTTGTTAAATTAAAGTTTTTGCTTTTTAAAGTGACGACCAAGCGGCCAGTGGCCGACAGTCAGTTAACCCAACGCTTTAGCCTCTCAAATCAACACTTGACTTATAAAATCCAAATAAAACACTTAAAGCATCGTTTAAACGTTTAGCATGCTATCACCACCATTACAGTAAAAAGGCATTTTTGACAAGCTGAGGCAGGCAGATCGCAACGGCACGCGCAAACGAAACGGGCTACACAATCTAAACAAATAAAAATAAAAAAAACATGCTGGTTGTCTTACCTTACACCTCTCCGCGAAAATGAATATAAATCCGATCTTCAATTCCCGCGCTATATGCACATTTAATGAGTTCATGTCATTGAAAGCAACAGATATGAGCATTTGATTCATCAGCTCATTTCAACATCAAAGACCGCATTATGCGAACGATGCGACCTAAACACTGGTAAGAGCATTTAGTCTCATTAGTTTTAATGAAGATGGTTGTGTTTTTGAGCATCTAAGACTTCGCTTATTTTCAGTTTCACTTGTGGCAGTTTGCGTGTTGGTTTGCTTTACTCATTTGCGGCGATGCGTGTTGCATAACGCCGTCCTCTAAACCAGTGTTTCCCAACCGGGGTGCCGTCTGACAAGAGCAGGGGTGCCGTGTAAAAGTCCTTCAAATATATATATACACACAGTGAGGAAGATAAGTATTTGAACACCCTGCTATTTTGCAAGTTCTCCCACTTGGAAATCATGGAGGGGTCTGAAATTGTCATCGTAGGAGCATGTCCACTGTGAGAGACATAATCTTAAAAAAAAAATCCAGAAATCACAATATATGATTTTTTAACTATTTATTTGTATGATACAGCTGCAAATAAGTATCTGAACACCTGTCTATCAGCTAGAATTCTGACCCTCAAAGACCTGTTAGTCTGCCTTTAAAATGTCCACCTCCACTCCATTAACAGCCTGTAAACAGCTTCTGTTTTTAAATCCATCTTTCAGGACAAGCCGTTGTGCGAATCCTGCATTGAACTCGTGAAGATTGTGGAAGCTTTCCTCTGTGAGATGTGCAGCGGGAGCCCGTCTCACACTGGCACTGTTTGTCTCGCGCAGCTGAACCGCGGCTCGTGTGTTGCAAATACAGACGAATATTGTCCATTATGTCACATTTTCCGGTCTTCTCCTCCGACCCCTGTCTGTCTCGTGCTTTGATTTATGATGGGCAGCATATATCTGCTGCAAATGCGTCCTGTTCCCCTCTGACTCATACACACATGCATATAACATGTGTTGTATGTTAAACGCACTGCAGCGCACCCCCGTCCCTAGGAAGGCTGAACAAAGTGGACCTGCAATCCGGATGAAAATAACAGCGTTTCGTCGGCATTGGCAACAACACTCCAGCCTACTAACTATACCACAACAACACTCCAGCCTACTAACTATACCACAACAACACTCCAGCCTACTAACTATACCACAACAACACTCCAGCCTACTAACTATACCACAACAACTCTTCCCCGCGGCGATACAAAATGGCCACGCCCCGCCTTATTTCATATTCTCGGAGGAGGGGTTTATGTAAATATTGGGGCTGGTGATGTCAGAGACCCTGGAGGAATGTCTGTAGTCCCTACCGGCCGTTTGCTGGAGTCCTTAGAAATGGATTTCTTTAAAAGCAAATATCTCCCTTTGCTTTAAACTTTGAACGTTGTAACTCTTCAGATGTTGTTTATGCTCAAACAGCAACATTACACACTAGCTAAAGTTAGAAAAGTGAAATCATGGTTTACGACCCATTTAACTATTACTAGGGGTAATTAACACATGGTTACCGAGTAGATGGTTCTCTGGGATGCGTTTTCATGAAGACTCGTCGAGGGTGTTTTCCAAGATGGCTCCTGTCTGTACACGTGTAATGTCCTGTCTTTATAAAGTATCTTCTTATTAAACTGTTTGTACACTTACACAGTTCTCAATGCTTCGGTTTGCATGTAAGGACCCTCATTATGCTACAGTGTTAGTGTGAGGCTATTTTGAGCCTTGTTAGTGGTATTAACTAGCGATTTAATTTGACTTATTTTATGCCCCATATACTAGCGTTATAAGCTAAACTGTTTTTAGAGATCAAACTCTTTACATTTGATTTTCATGAAAACGCATCCCAGAGAACGATCTACTCGGTAACCATGTGTTAATTACCCCTAGGTTCATTTTTCACCGGAGTTGTCCTTTAACATGTAATCTTTCACGTCAAAATAAAAAAAAATCAACATAACACATTATATTTTGTCAACTTTCCCCAAAAGTTATTCAAACGCGAGCTCCTGTGATAGTTATAGGTCCTTTTTTCTCCAAAAAACATGCCGAAAATTGATTTTTTTAAAGCTATTGTTAGTATTCTCTAATTTACTAAAGCACAAAATCAGATACCCAGAATCCCCTCTCATCTAATATGTCAACAAATACAACCACGAATTTTAAACCTGGTCCAATTTCCACATTTTGTTTTTGGAAATGTATGCAAATGAGCGTATATTTAAGTATATAATGCCTCATTTGCAAAATGCAAAGCATTAATGTACACAAAACTTGTAATACTTTTATTTCTTATGTTTATGCCAGTAATAAACTGGAGAAGTTTCACAGTGATATCTTGTGATTTAAAAAAATTCCTTATTCACCTGTAGTGTCTCGTCTTAATAAGAGTAGAATATTACAATTTTCCCTATAAATATTAGGTTTTTGCATATTAATGTCGTTAATAAAAGTTCATTTTATCTGCATATCAATTCAAGCTCAGCGCTTCACTGTTAAATTTATTAGTGTAATATTAGTAACTACACTTATTAACATAATTTTATGATTAAATTAACTTTATGATACATTCTGTAGAGCTGAGGCGCTGGTGCGACTGCTCTCAGATGCTAGTCTGGAGCCCTGGGTCATAATGTATGTTATGAAGAGGTTACTGTTGTGTGTGTGTGTGTGTGTGTGTGTGTGTAATCCAGTTTTTTTCCCCAGGTGTTGCTGTTTCTCGGAACAATTTTCGAGACCGGCTCCCATCTTATGGTATTTGATAACGCGTATCTGACTAATCAAGAGGGAGTTTGATGAGGACTGTAGATTTGCTGAGGTGTTTTGTGCACACACAAGCACTTTTAAATCCCAATGTGTTGTGGAAATCAATTATACGTCATTAATTATCTTGTTAATTGCCTTGTTTTTGCTCCCATGCAACGGTAAAGGCCCGTTCACTCCAAGGACGATAACTGTTGGAATGCTGAACAATAAAAACATTGACATCCAATCAGAATCCCTTCTGCTTTGAAGAGCTTGAGCATTTTAAGCGACAGGCGAAAAACTGCAGCGTGTGCTTATAATGAACTAAACGATATCGGACGCTGATATAGTTATCGATATCTTTATCTAGTTATCGCTCTTGGTGTGAACAGGCCTTAAATCTTTTCCCAGAATTAATGTGAGCATACTTATTGGTTGGTATCCAGTCTGCCTAAAACGTGCTAGCAACATGCTAATTCATGTTAGCAGTCTGTTAAAACTCATTAGCAACATAATTCATGTTAGCAACGTGCTAGAAAACATGCTAATTCATGTAAGCCCATATTAAAACATGCTGCTATCACTGATTTAACATGTTTTAACATGGGCTTACATGAATTAACATGTTTGCTGGCACGTTGCTAGCATGTTACAACACGCTGACAACATGAATTATGTTGCTAATGAGTTATAACACGCTGCTATCACTGATTTAACATCGCAGGCGTGTTAAAACTCATTAGCAACATAATTCATGTTATCAGCGTGTTATAACATGCTAGCAACATGTGCCAGCAAACATGTTAATTCATGTAAGCCCATGTTAAAACATGTTAGCAACATGCTAATTCATTCTAGAATCGTGTTAAAACATGCTAGAAACATGTTACTTCATGCTAACAAATGTTAATTTATGTTTAGGATTTGTAAGCTAACGGCTATTGGATATCTGAAAAATAGCAGAGGAGGACTTTGATGTCCTGCTCCAACTTGATGTTTCTTTAATGTGGGGTCTTTCATGTCCCCTGTGAGGTGGCAGAGGTGGAGGGTATACATGATATCAGCTTTCCTCTCACATGCAACAATCAATGATGCTCCGTGGAGGTTTCTGAAGGGAGATCTGCTTCTTTTGCTGACCAATCAGTATGCCCACAAAGGTTTTAGGCAAATAACCAGATTTGAATGCAGGGGTTACCAGCATGTTCAGCCAATCAGCTGCTGAGCTGGGGATGCTGTATGGAAATGCATCAGTGATGATCTGATGTATTTAATGGAGTGTAGCTGGTTGCATTTCAGTGCATCTCTTTGAAATGCTGTGAACAGGTTTCTCTCGTGTTATAAGCAACTAAACGAGTCGTAATTAAGAACTTTATCACCCTAACCCCCGGTTTAACAAACCAGGCTTAAGCCTAATCCCATACTAACCAGTGTTAATTTTGACAGAAAATTTTGATTTAGTGTTAGTCATAGTCTTTTGACTAAAATGCCATTTAGTTTTAGTCATATTTTAGTCTAGTTTTAGTCTCCTAAAATCTAATGAGTTTAGTTAAATTGTAATACATTAAGCATTTAAGCATCACATAACCGACTGTCACTTGAACTGACATTTTGACATCATTTTGTTTTTGACATTAAAAATACACTCAATTCACTTTTTTGTTTGTTTTTTAAAAACATCTATATAGTTTTTATAACTTTGTATTTCTGTTTTAGTCAGTAGGCCATATCAGCTAAAGCTTCAAATAAGTTTATTTATTTATTTTAATTCAGTTAACATTTATTTAATTTCAAGTAATGAAGATTTTTTAAATGGCTTTAGTTAAATATTATAACCCTGATACTTTATTGAATATGTGTCAAATACTGGTCTTTCCTCCTGACTATGAATGAAATGGGAATGAAATTAAATACAGTTTATTGTGTAAGCAAAAACGAATATATAATGCGTGACTTTTAATGATAAACAAGCTCGAAATACACCGGGACTCTTATTTTGAAATGTCTGCGCCTCTGTTGCAGTTGCAGGAGCTCATTCAAGTTCAGATGAGGAGATAAAATGTGCATTGTTACAACCGTCTAAAACACATTACTATATAAACATGGTAAAGTAAACATTGCCATTATTCATCAGCATTAGTTCATAAACAATATCCTGGCATAAATGTGTGTTATTGATTGATTGTGAGCCGCTCTGGAGCGCTGGATTGGGGATGCGTGAGCCGTGTTCTCCAGCGGTTAGATCAGCTCAAATGTGCGCATCTGTTACACAGGACATCAGTTCTGGATCTCTTCCCTAAACGTCCCTCTCTAACATTTTCGTCTCGTTTTTATTTGTTGATGAAAATGACAGTTGATTTTCGTCACAGTTTTTGTCATCCAACACTAGTTTTTATTTAGTTATTGTCTCGTTTTCGTCAGTGAAAAAAGGTTGTTGACGAAAATTATGACACAAATTATTCGTCAACGAAATTGACACTGATACTAACATGCATTATTGAGCTGTTTTAACTTCTTAAAGTATGCCAGTTTCATTGTTTTGTCTTAACCTTAAAGCCCATCTTCTGGACAAATGAGGGCAAAATCGTTTTTTTTTATTTGAAGTACTTTCTTTAATCTGAGACTTGGCTACTTTTCCTAAATTTGCCACCTGAACACACAAAAAATAACTGACTCGATTCTACAATGTTAAGTGCTTGAAAAAAAAAAGTCCTTAATCCCGCCTTCATGGACAGAAATGGGCACCCATAGGAATGAATGGGGAAAACTGTAATTCAAGCTTATTTTTTTTATTTGTCCAATAAAAATCAATAAATCCATACATACCCACAAATGAAGGAGTGTCAAACACACACACACACTCAAACACACACATCCACAAAAGCATTGCATTGAAAGCCATTGAATGAGCCTATAAAAGTGAGTTTAAGTTTTTTATTTTTGTCAAATAAAACAGTCACTCACACATACACAAACAAAGGAATTAAATGAGCCAATAACTGGGCAATTAATTTTTTTTTTTAATTGTTAAAACATTGTTTTACAGAGTTCAGCCCATATGCAGCCATTGACTTCTATTGCCATCTAGTGGCTAATGATATTTTGGCTTTAAAAAGAAATTAATACCATCATATGTCACCAGAGGTCACCAAAGTCAACACATTTTTAGGTTTTGGCTCTCTGGACTTGATATGTTTTTTTTTTTTTTTTTACTGAAGTTAAAGAAATATTAAATATAACTTAAAAATAAGCATATTTTACATAAAATATATGGTACTTTTAGAGGTAAATAAATTCATTAATACCCCAAAAATCACCAAAAAAAAGGCATCAATTCATAGAATTAATTTGATCAAAGATGGTGATATAACATTTATTAAAAAATGCTTTTTTTGGAATCACACTTGTGACATTCGTGCCCAAATGTGTCTACGAAGAAGGGATTAAGGGCAGTAAATGCGAGGCTGGCATAAAATTGTAGTAAAACTGTAAAAGGATTAGAATAGTTTCTAACAGTGTCATCAAATGACTAATTGAATTATACAACATCATTGCCTATTATAGTTAATTCTTTTACTCAAACGAATAAATCAGTGAAATGAAGGCTCGTAATGCGAGGGATATCTGTGTGTGAATTCAAGATTATTGTGTGTGGATTAAAGGAATAATTCACCCAACATTTATAATCATTTACTCAACTCACACCCATATGACTTTCTATTTTGGAGATGTTTAGAAGAATGTTTACTCTGCTCTTTTACATACTATGAAAGCCGACAGTGGTCAGGACAAAAAAAACATCATCATAGTGCGCTATAATTAAAGGTGCAGTGTGTGAATTTTAGCGGCATCTAGTGGTGAGGTTGTGAACTGCAATCACTCACCCCTCCCTTTCATCGGCCGTCACAGGACAAAAATGTTATCATCGGAGAGAGTAGAGCAGTATGTCCGTTTAGGGCTACCGTAGAAACATGGCGGCACAAAATGGCGGCTTCATCGCAAAGGTAATAAAAACATAACGGTTCATTATGTAGGGTCTTTATACACCACTGAAAACATAGTTATGTGTATTATATTGAATTTCTGTCAATAGATCCTCATATATACTACACACTCCACCTTTAACTTCTTAGCTGGTGAGAACCAATGGCATTTGACGTCTTTGAAGTGAAAGAAAGAAATGTATACGGGTTTAAAACAACATGAGAGTGAGTAAATGATGACAGAATTAAACTTTTGGGTGAATTATCCCTTTAAAGTTGGTGAATCGTGCACTACTGACCCAATCAGTACTCAACATGGATATACATGTTCCATTTTACACATAACAGAGATTTATACAACAAATGTGCTCAAAATTAACAGCTTTATTGTTTAGTGATTGTCTTGTTGTAGAGCTGAATTGTTTGGCCTTGCTGGTGACGTTGAAATGGCCAAATCCAAGAAGCATCAGATGTCGACATCTAAAAAGACGTCAACCTTTTGCATTTTCTCATATTTTAGGGCTGAAATGGATATGCTGAGATGATATCCTGCAATTAAATAAACATTGGGCATGTTGGGCTTTATGGCTGAATATGTGTCAAGTGTCCTTGTATTATCCACACTAAGCCTTTCGGTTTTAATTCTTTGGTTTTTCTTGCTTCTCTACCCGTTTCGTTTGTCCCACAGGTATATCCCGCCCCCGATCGGACAGTGCTCCGCCCACACCTGTCAATAGGCTCAGTATGCCGCCGCCCCCAACGACAACCAACACCACACCCCCTCACAACCGCAGGCACCGCCCCACCGCTGTTGCGAAGACAACCAGCAAAGCCTCAACGGTATGACCATCTAGTAGTTGAACGAAGTCTACATTTATGTGACTGCTACTGAATGTTTCTGTGTGCGTGCGATCTGCATGTGATGTGCGTTACAATGCAGCATGCATTAGTTTAGAACGGCCATTAAAGGTGCACTATGTAACTTTTCCGTCCGCTAGAGGTCGCCTATCAATCATATAACTGCTCCACACGGCTCCGGGGTGTTAATAAAGGCCTTCTGAAGCAAATTGATGTGAAGAAAAATATCCATATTTATAACTTTATGAAGTAAAGTTTCGGATGACCACCTTCCGTATTCAATTTATGGAAAAAGTGTTGAAAGTGCCTCTGCCGATCAAAGGCTTATGTTACCAGGAACGCTCGTCAGACGTCGCGGACGCATCTTGAATTGCGAGATTGCACTTTCAACACTTTTCCACGGAAGGCGATCGGCTGGAACTTTACTTGATAACACTTTAATGTCGCACATGTCTGTAGCACTCCTCTCAGAAACTGAAGCCTCCACACCTCGATCGCCCCCAGGTGGCTGGTCCCAGTATAGATCATAACCCCCGCCCCTCCGTGTTTTCTAATGGACGCGAGACAAACTAAACAATCAAATTACACTTCAAATAATTTTTTCCAAAAGTTGGTTTCTGTCATTTTAGGCAGTTTTTATCACAATGATTTAATTTCAAGTGTTTGTTTTTTAAATAAGTTTAGTTTTAGTGAGTTATTTGATGCTATTAAAACGGGGGGTCATGATTGACAGCTGAGATTGACGGCTTCTCTGAGTGAAGTTGTCACTGAGGCACTAACAGACTTTTTTCAGGATTTTTGGGAGGAGATTGGAGCTTTAGCTTTAATTTCTACATTTTCATAACTGTTTATTTCACACCGACATAATGAATTGTTCTGAATCTGTGAGAGTGTGGGGGGGCTTTTGATAATCGCGCCTCTACTTCCTGCTCTCTACTGCGCCAGTGTTAATTTTGACAGCAAATTTTGATTTAGTTTTAGTCATATTTTAGTCACCTGAATTGTTTTTAGTTTTAGTCTAGTTTTAGTCGACTAAAACTACAGTAGATTTAGTCTCCTAAAATAGTTAAATTAGTTAAATTGTAATACATTAAGCATTTAAGCATCACATAACCGACTGTCACTTGAACTGACATTTTGACATCATTTTGTTTTTGACATTAAAAATACACGAAAGAGCTCAATTCACTTTTTTGTCTGTTTTTTAAAAACATCTATATAGTTTTTATAACTTTGTATTTCTGTTTTAGTCAGTAGGCCATATCAGGTTAAGCTAAAGCTTCAAATAAGTTTATTTATTTATTTTAATTCAGTTAACATTTATTTAATTTCAAGTAATGAAGATTTTTTTAAATGGTTTTAGTGAGCTATTATAACCCTGATACTTTATTGAATGTGTCAAATACTGGTCTTTCCTCCTGACTATGAATTAAATGGGAATTAAATTAAATACAGTTTATTGTGTAACCAAAAACTAATATTTAATGCGTAACTTTTAATGATAAACAAGCTCAAAATACACCGGGACTCTTATTTTGAAATGTCTGCGCCTCTGTTGCAGTTGCAGGAGCTCATTCAAGTTCAGATGATGAGATTAAATATGCATTGTTACAACCGTCTAAAACACATTACTATATAAACATGGTAAAGTAAACATTGTCATTATTCATCAGCATTAGTTCATAAACAATATCCTGGCATAAATGTGTGTTATTCATTGATTGTGAGGCGCTCTGGAGCGCTGGATTGGGGATGCGTGAGCCGTGTTTTCCAGCGGTTAGATCAGCTCAAATGTGCGCATCTGTGACACACGACATCAGTTCTGACCGGATCTCTTCCCTAAACGTCCCTCCCAAACATATTCGTCTCGTTTCTATTTGTTGATGAAAATGACAGTTGATTTTCGTCACAGTTTTTGTCATCCAACACTAGTTTTTATTTAGTTATCGTCTCGTTTTCGCCAGTGAAAAAAGGTCGTTGACGAAAATTATTCGTCAACGAAATTAACACTGTACCGCACAGACTCCGGTCCCGAGATCACTACTGCGCATGCTCTGTCCCAAATCTGTGCAAGATGTCAGCGGCATATTCGGACCTCCAATGGCTTCAGTTACTTCAGCGGAAGCCAGTGCAGTCGCGTCGTCCATATTTTTTTTACGTTATATGATGTCGCAGAATCAATAATCAAACAAACTCATTTCAGCTGTAAAGCAGCTCTACAGAAGATAATAGTGTCATTATTCAGCTCAATCCTGTTCAAATTTTGTGTCAGAATATTAAAGTCCTTAACCTAAATAACAAAAGTCCTGCCCTGCATTTTTCATTCTTGTTTATTATCCTCAGAAATACTTCACTTATGCCCTTAACATGGATTGTATTTCATGTTGCCTTTTCAAAATATAACTCTACTCCACAGACTGGCCAGACCAAAGTGTCGCACCAGCCGTCTTCCACATCCCCTCTCTCCAGCCCAAACCAGACGAGCTCCGAGCCCCGACCGCTGCCGGCTCCGACCCGGCCGAAGGTCAATAGCGTGCTGAACCTGTTTGGCCAGTGGCTGTTTGACGCTGCGCTGGTCCACTGTAAACTCCACTCCGGCCTGAGCAGAGACAGCAGCATGACCGGTAAGACCGGAATACCTGTGATTGAATCAATACTGCGCTCACCCGTTTTCCTTTGTTTTCATTTCTCTACTTGTTTTACCTGTTGAGGGTGTTTTTATTTCTTTTTCTTTTACAAAATATTCCTACCTGCAAGATTGTACCACATTCAGGGTTTGTCTCCAGTGTTACACTAGCGTAGATTTTAGAGTTTTAAGATGTTTGATGTTCTTGATTTTATAACTGTTTGTACGTGAACATCATTCGCCAACCATACACACGTAGAGACCTGAAATTGTATTTAAAATGACGACTAAAATCAGAGATATATTAAAGTCCTGGCTCTTCCAAGCTTTATAATGGCATTGACTTGATGGGTCATTTTTGAAGTCCATAAAAGTGAATCTATCCATCATAAAAGTGAATCTATCCATCATAAAAGTGCATCTATCCATCATAAAAGTGCATCTGTCCATTATAAAAGAGCATCTATCATCATAAAAGTGCATCTATCATCATAAAAGTGCATTCATCCATCATAAAAGTGCATCTATCCATCATAAAAGTGCATCTATCATCTTAAAAGTGCATTCATCCATCATAAAAGTGCTTCTGTCCATCATAAAAGTGCATCTATCCATCATAAAAGTGCATCTATCATAATAAAAGTGCATCCATCCATCATAAAAGAGCATCTATACATCATAAAAGTGCATCTATCATCATAAAAGTGCATCTATCCATCATAAAAGTGCATCTATCATCATAAAAGAGCATCTATACATCATAAAAGTGCATTCATCCATCATAAAAGTGCTTTTGTCAATCATAAAAGTGCATCCATCAGTCATAAAAGAGCATCTATACATCATAAAAGTGCATCTATCATCATAAAAGTGCATTCATCCATCATAAAAGTGCATATATCCATCATAAAAGTGCATCTATCATAATAAAAGAGCATCTATCATAATAAAAGAGCATCTATACATCATAAAAGTGCTTCTGTCCATCATAAAAGTGCATCCATCCATCATAAAAGTGCATCTATACATCATAAAAGTGCATCTATCCATCATAAAAGTGCATTCATCCATCATAAAAGTGCATCTGTCCATCATAAAAGTGCATCTATCCATCATAAAAGTGCATCTATCCATCATAAAAGTGCATTCATCCATCATAAAAGTGCATCTGTCCATCATAAAAGTGCATCTATCCATCATAAAAATGCAGATTTTTAGATGCACTTTTATGAACGAAAAAAACGACCCATCAAGTCACTGACATTAAAAAGCTTGGAAGAGCCAGGACTTTTGTAATATAACTCTGATTGTGTTCGTCTGAAAGAAGAATGTCACACACCTAGGATGACTTGAGGGAGAGTAAATCATGGGCTAATTTTAATTTTTGGGTGAACTAACACTTTAAATCACAGAAAATTGTATTTCTGTAGCTCAAACAGTATATCACAGTATATCATGAGACTAGCAATAGGTTCGAATTCTAGGAACGCATGAACTGATCAAATGTGTTCCGTAATGCAATGTAAGGGTGTGTTCACACTTGGTAGGTTTGTTTCAATGAAAATGAGTTCTGGTGGGATTGCTCTGTTAATGCGGTTCATTTGAATAAGTGTGAACGCTGCCAACCGAACCGAAACAAGTGGTCCGCTTCCAAACCTGTATGAGTTCTTGATTCTAATCTTTATCACATGAGATATCGGTGTAGTTAGAGCTGCAGTCTGTAACTTTTATTTGTGAGGACATCATGAATCCATTTTCCAAACCTTGTTTTTGTTTTATCCTGAATCACTGCGGTACACCTATAACGGAGCGTATATATATACATATATATATGCACCGCTGCGGAGTTGCCTAGTACCTGCGTGACTCGCTAAAGTAGTTCCGGCTACAATGTTCTTCCACGAGCCGCTGGTTATTAACCGCTAGAGCACCAAAAGTTAAGCACTGCTGCTTTAAAGGATCACGCCGACTTTATCTTACACACCGTATCGCCCAGAGTTAGATAAGTCCATCCCATTCTCATCTTTGTGCCATAACTCTGTCTGACGCACCCACCGCTAGCCTAGCTTAGCACAAAGACTGGCGGTGAATGGCTCCAGCTAGCCGACTGCTCAATAGTGTTGTGCAAGTTACTTCCAAACTGTAATACATTATAGATTACTTGTTACTGTTATTTAAAAGTAATTCGTTACCTTACAATATTACTGTCTCAGAATTGTAATGAAATTACAATAACTACAGAAGTAGAACTTAACATTCGAAAATGACAAAATACAGAGCATTTTTCATCCAGTTGAAGGCGATATGATGCGGCATAATGACTGTGGGCTATCCAGGCTACTAACAATATAGCATATAATTGGCAAAGGGAAGGCTCAAGACAATGCAAGAAAGGATGAATCACAAACGATCCAAGTCTGATAAAAGTGTGGTAGAGGTAAAGTGATTATCTGGCAATAGCTTGGGCCTATTCATATTAGACACAACAGAACTGTATGTAAGCTCTAATGCCATGACAAGATGCACATTTGTTCTTTTCTTACTGTTGTCATTATTTTATTCTCTTTAAATTCGAGAGGTTCACAACACAAAACCGGCATGCACAATTTTTTTTTGAATTGCTAGTGCTATTTTGCGACGTTGATAGGTCTTGCATTTGCATTTGACTATTACGTTCTTCTTGTCCTTATATCTGACAAACGTGAAGTAATGCGCATACGTCCATCTCGCGAATGTACAGTCATTTTCTGCCATCTTCATCCATTAAGCCTTGTTTACTTTCGTTTTGCTGACTGCGTGCGAGCCTCGTCCATTTGCGGAGGTGTTTATACTCAACGCGCTCGCCGTTGTGCTATTCTTTGAAAAGCCGTCTTTAGCGGCTTTTCCACTGGCCAGCGTGAGCTCATTTAGTATTTTATTTACAAAATTGGACACCACACACGGCTATTGACTGACCACGAACTGGTAATAACTTGCATTTTTCATTCATTGTCTCGCGTTATTGCAATATATATATATATATATATTTTGTACAATTTAATTTCGGGCTAAAAGTGTGTTGTAACGTGAGCGTTACTGTACATGTACCGAGTAGCCTGGATGCCAGACGAACATAGCCCCGCCCACAAATTTTTTTGCACGGGCAGTTCGGTCTGGACTTGATCCATAGAGAAGTAATTATGCCCGAACAGAAACTGTTCGGACCAATGAAATTGTCAGGGCGGGCTTTAGACGATGATGGACAGATGATAAACAGTAACGTAATCATCCACGTCATTAAAGGCGCTTGGGTTGAATTTGTTCTAATCCTAAACGGAGAACTTGTTCGTATATGCATTCACCTTTACTATTTCTCTCAGAAATGATGATGGTGTTGGTGAGTACTCTGTGTATCCTTAAATTCTTTTTTTTACAACACCGGCAAAGATCGTTTACACTCATCTTCTTCTTCTAACGTGACTTATTCCTGCTTGCATGCAGACAGGGTTGCCAAGTTTTTACAGCAAAACTCGCCCAATTGCTACTCAAAACTAGCTAAAAACAAGCCCAATAGCTTTCCGGGGGGTTCTCCGGGAAAATGGCATTTGGGGGGTAAAATATGTGTTATTTTGGCTGGACTGCCTGCTAAATTTCGCATTCCTGGGTCTGTATATCACAGAATTTTATGTTTTTATCACATAAAAACGCGTTACTCCCTGTCGTCTGACGCACCCACCGCTAGCCTAGCTTAGCACAAAGACTGGAAGTAAATGGCTCCAGCTAGCCGACTGCTCAATAAGTGACTAAATAACGCCAACATATTCCTATATACATGTTGTGATGTGTATAGTTACATCGTGTACTAAAACCGACGGAAAATGAGAAGTTGTGGTTTTCTAGACCGATATGGCAGGAACTATACTCTCATTCCTGCGTAATAATCAAGAGCTGTGAGCCGCCCCATGAGCGCAGCGGCGCAATGATATTATCAGCGCCTGAAAATAGGCCGTCAACATAACCAACGTGACAACCTGCTCACACAGAGAGCGCTGGGGACTATTTTCAGGCGCTGTGTAATATCATTGCCGCTGCGCTCATGGGACGGCTCACAGCTCTTGATTATTACGCAGGAATAGGCCAGAGGGATTCCTGCCGCTGTTTTGACTCCTAAGCTCTTCGTGACTTCTCATCTGGTGAAAATACCACATGCACATTTAGCACACAGAATTGTTTTGGATGTCACGTCCAAAAAATATACGTCACAAAAGCCATTTTTGTATCTTTAGGTTCTGTGTTAAAATTGACTGTGAACGCCAAGCGAACCATTTTCATTTTTGGTCCAAATGAGTCAAGAGAACCGAACTACAAGTGTGAACACACCCGAAGTCAGTTTGGATTAAAGCGTCTGCCAAAGGCATAAATGGAAATGGAAACACATGCATCATCCATTGATAAATCTTTGGAGAGATGCAGATTAATTGACTATTTTTACATGTTTGTTAAAGGGATAGTTCACCCAAAAATGACAATTAGCCCATGATTTACTCCCCTCAAGGCACCCGAGGTGTGTATGACGTTCTTCTTTCAGACGAATAAAATCTGAGTTATATTACAAAAATCCAGGCTAATCCAAGCGTTATAATTTTATTCATAGTTGCTCTGTTTTTGAAGTCCATAAAAAGTGCATCTATCAATCATATAACTGCTCCACGCGGCTCCGGGGTGTTAATAAAGGCCTTCTGAAGCGAATCGATGCGTTTGTGTAAGAAAAATATCCATATTTAAAACTTTATCAAGTCAACGTTCGACCGACCGCCTTCCGTGGAAAAGTGTTGAATGTGAAACTCAAGATGCGTGCGTGACGTCATGACGAGCGGACCTGCTCGCGTTAGTCTCTCCATCGGCTGGGGCACTTTCAACACTTTTTTTCATAAATTGAACACGGAAGGCGGTCGGTCGAAAGTTTACTTGATAAAGTTTTAAATATGGATATTTTTCTTACACAAACGCATCGATTTGCTTCAGAAGGCCTTAACTGTGGAGCAGTTATATGACGGATAGATGCACTTTGTATGGACAGAGCAACTATGAATCAAATGGATTAGCCTGGACTTTTTAATATGACTGAAAGAAGAATGTCATATACACCTAGGATGAGTAAATTATGGGCTAATTTTCATTTTTGGGTGAACTATCCCTTTAAGATAAAGTAGATTTCTGATTCAGCCATTGCAGCAAAGGCTTATGGGACTTATTTATTGAATGAGGCGTTTAATTTGAAGAGAATGTGGGATTCTAATCTAGTGTTTTAATTCTGTGATAGCATTGTTTTTGTTCAGTTTTGATTTGTGCATGATGGGTAATTGAAGCTCTTTTTAATGGTGTGTGTAAAACCACAACAACAGAACAATAAGAAGTCTACTACTGCTGTTCTTTGATTTGTTCCCATTTTATCTCTGTTATCTTGCAGCAACATTTTTCCAAATTCTTCTTTCTTATAAATCTTGTAAGTAGGAACACAAGCTTTACCAGTTGCAGTTATCTGGTTCATTTCAGTTTGTTTACTTCAATCTTTTTTTCTTTCGTTACACTGTCACTCGTTCATTGTTGCAGTACTTGTTTTCTTGGGGCAAGAGACTTGCGCATAAGCTGCTTGAGTTAAAGGTCCGGGAGTGTTTTGACTGCTGCCCAAATCTCATTGGCTCAACTGCAACAAATATTCAGGATCCTAAGGTGGGACATTGGTGGCCGCCGAGACCCGAGAATGTTTGTTGCGCTTGATCCTTCTCCTTGATTCAACTTACCCCGCCATCATTAAAACTAGCTCCTACCCATACCATCTCCTGAAGGACCTCTACTAACTGATCTTCTCCAAAGAAACACACCAACCAATGTTGTTTTGAGTTTTTGCCCAGCATTTATTTGACAGCTTTTGTTTTACGTTAGCGTTTGATTCATTTCTTTCAGTTTTCATTTGTTCCTTTTATGTTTTGTATGGATATTTCTGCATGTCGTGGTTGTTGGTGCAATTTGTTTTTCAGCCATATTGTGCCTTAATGTCTTAATTTAGGATGCTGGACTATACAAATTGGCCTTTAATCAACGTTTGTCTGACATGAAACCCAACTGACATGCTCTGATAACAGGGATACTGACCAGGAGATGTAGAGCACAAAAACAATCGCACATCATGGCACTACAATGCCATTTTGTGTGATCCGAACAAGACCGCGTCCTCTAAAATAGATACAAACGTGCCGGTGTCGTAAAAGTCCCATTAGATTAGCGCTCGCTTCCTACTGCAAATTAAATTACGCCTGTCAAACAAATGTAATAAACTCCTGTGGAAGGATACGTCTTTTATAATGTGACGATTTACAGCTACAAACGAGGATTAATGTGTAATATTTAAACACGGTGACTTTCACTGGACCCCGTTCACTCAGTATTTAAACATATACTTTACCGGTCAGAAGTTTGGAATAATAATACGAATAATTACGATTGGAATATTTTTGTGCAGCAAATCATCATATTAGAATGATTTCTGAAGACTGGAGTAATGATGATAAATTCAGCTTTGATCACAAGAATAAATTACATTTGACTAAATATTCACATAGAAAACACTTATTTTAAATTGTTATATTTTTTTGTAATATATATATATTTATAGCTTAATATGACTTTTAATGAGGCTAAAAATTCAGCTTTGATCACAAGAATAAATTACATTTTACAACACAACATTTTAAATTGTAATATTTTTGTAAATATATTTTTATAATATATACATAATATAATATTTTTGTATGTATACCGGTAACTGAAAACTGAAATAAATGTACAAAATATTTGCATAGAAAACATTTTAAGTTGTAATATTTTTGTAATTTATTGCAAAATATGAAGCTGAAAATTCAGCTTTGATCACATGAATAAATTACTTTTAACAAAATATTAACACAAAACATTTTAAATTGTAATATTTTTTGTAATATTGCTGTGAAATGTATATATTTTTAAAATGTAACGCTTATTTTACATGAATATTTTTGTGAATATATTTATATATATATATATAGTAAAATATTTTTCGTATTTATAACTGAAAACTGAAATAAATTACATTTTTACAAAATATTTGTGTAGAAAACATTTTAAATTGTAATAGTTTTTGTAATATATTTTTTAAATTGTAACACTTCTTTTAAATGGTAATATTTTTGTAATTTATTACAAAGTATGAAGCTGAAAATTCAGCTTTGATCACATTAATAAATTACATTTAACAAAATATTAACAGAAATATTTTTAAATTATAATATTTGTGTAATTGTTTTGTAATATACATTTTAAATTGTAACACTTTTGGACATTTTACAAAATATTCCCATAGAAAACACTTAATTTAAATATATTTAAATATATTTTTATAGTTGAATGACTGGTTTTACTGTACTTGTCATCAATTTTCTTTTAAAAACATACAAAAAAAAAACTTAATTCCAAACTTTTGACCAGTAGTGTAAAATATTAGAAAATAGTTTTTCAAATATCATTATTTTATGATGTTTACAGTCATTTGCAATTTGAAGTTGCATTGTCTGTATGCGTCCACATATTTTGCCCATGTAATAATATATGGCACATTGTCTAATAATCATTGATCATCAAAAGATCAAGTAAGAATAGTTGAACGCCGTTGTTTTGACAGCATTACAGCTCTTAGTTGTAGTTTGCTGCTTATAAAACTCAATGCTTTGAACATTGACACCTTTAAGCTGAATATATACGATTATGATTAATGTATTTTGTTTAAAATCCCACAAAATATCCAGCATTGAAACCATGCATTGATCACGCAAATACCAATGCAGCTTTAAATCCTGATGTTAATGTTTCAAATCTTAATATCCTCATGCCTTATAGTCGCATTCAGCAGATTAGAGCAAATGAGTGGCCGTGTGTTATTTCTCTCCCTGTAAGATCTCTTTGTCGGTAATCCCTGTCATGGCCTCCTGCGATACGCATGTGAAAGTGTCACTTAGTTTTTGCGTTTGTGTCTCTCCCTGTCCGTCTCTCTCTCTCTCTCTCTCTCTCTCTCTCTCTCTCTCTCTCTCTCTCTCTCTCTCTCTCTCTCTCTCTCTCTCTCTACCTCTCTCTCTACCTCTCTCTCTACCTCTCTCTCTCTCTCTCTCTCTCTCAGCCCTGGCGACTCAAGCTGGAGTCGAACTGAGACGTAAAGGCTCTCAGATGTCCACGGACACCATGGTGTCCAACCCCATGTTTGACGCCAATGAGTTTCCTGATAATTACGAGTCTGGTCGAGCCGAAGCGTGTGGGACGCTGTGCAGGATCTTCTGCAGTAAGAAGACTGGAGAGGATATTCTTCCTGTGTACCTGTCCAGGTAATCACTAGTTGTTCTCAAGGAAGCCAATTTTGTTTTGGAGTCTCCTATAATCGGTTAACATGCATCCATGATCATAAAACACTTACATTTTCTCTAATATTCTCATAATATCCACTGCAGCATCAGCTCTGAAACGGTTTCATGCTGCATCTGAAATCGAGTACTATGCGAGTAGGCACTACATTTGAATTTGAACTTCGCGACTGTTAAAAAAGTTAGCACCGGATGTGCTAAATCCGCCATGTTGTTGTTATCATGTGACCTACCAGCGTGAGTTGCGTCCATAGTCTGTAAAAAAAATATGGGCGTAGTGTCCGTGACGTCACCCACAGGATTCTGAAGAGCAGTTTTGAAGCGTAAAGTCGGGTCGAGCTGGCCGTCGCCATCACCGCGCATCACTCCCGGATAACAGAAAATGGGCAAAGAGGCGGGATGTGGGCGGAGCTGAGGTGATGACTAACAGACAGCAGACAAACGGCAATCCACCTGTCACTCAAAGTGGCCACGCCCTTAATTATGAAGAACTTTAATGCTTTATATAATGTAAACGAATGAGTTATAAAAAAATTCACCCCCCTCACAGTCGTCATGAAGGGCAAAATTAGCCGTACAGAGCAAAAGCACAATGTGTCCCAGACTGTAAACATGTGTTCTTCTGCTGTAAAGTTGGGCATTTTACATGAGCTCAATGAGATTCTGATTAGGGCTGGGCGATATGGCTGAAAACTGTATCACAATATAAGGGTTTCATATCGGTCGATATCGATAATTATTGATATGTTTTATGACCTATTTAAAATAAGGACCAGGAGAAAAATATTTTACATTTAAACATTTTTATTTTAAACTTAACCTTCCTCTGATTATAATCCCCTCAGTGATAAAGGCAGAAATGTCAACACAACCATGGAAAACACTCAAATAATTAAAATACAAACAAGTATTTTTAAAACCTTAATTTTCATCATTAATCAAAGCTATTATTCGAAATGTAGGCTGTCAAGAAGGAGGCAAGATGGGCAGTGTCTCTTAAAAAAACTGAAAGACAACGAAAAACTGAAAAACTATAAAAATCACTCGTTTTTATAAAGTAACACTGCCAAAGTCGCGCTATGATTGGACGTCGGACAGCGTAGCGTGGCATGGGGACGTAATGACCACCATTAATCGAGCTATGTTCTGTAATATGTAAAACGGGAACATGAACGTAATATTCTAAAAGTAACCAATGTAAACGCCTTAATCAGAATATTGTCTTATTCAGAATAAGATCAATAATTAGATTACTGCTGTCCATGTTAACATAGTCATTGACTCGAGCAGGAAGTAAGGCTGGATTTACTGACGACTCGTTTCAGGCAGAAACGCTTCAATAACTTGTCTTTGAAACTTTGCAGACCTTTTACATTCACAAACAGCTCTATTACACACTACATGAAAGGTAATATCTGATCAATCATAACAGGGGGAACATTAACTCAAATGAATCAACTTCCCTTCTGTATCTGATGGTTGTGTCAGGTTCTACATGGTCCTGATCCAGGGTCTTCAGATATCAGACTTCATTTGTCGGCCAGTTCTAGCCAGCATCATCCTGAACTCTTCGGCTCTGTTCTGCTCCGATCTCAAAGGGATCAATGTCGTGGTCCCGTACTTCATATCTGCACTGGAGACCATCTTACCAGATCGGTGAGCAATGTTTTCTGATGTCTGTGAAACTGGATCTTGTCTACATTCTTGGGGTGGGCGATATTGAGAAAAAGTGACATCTCAGTATTTTCTGGGGTTTTGTCGATAATGATAATTAGTGTTTTGCTGACTGACTTCCAAAGCGTTTCATATTTTGTGTGTTGTTGGGTTTACAGCAGTGTCAGAAATTAACTTTCATTACGGGGGATATTTACCACCTAAGGCATTTCTTTCTAACCTTATGAGATGTATGCCTCATATTTTATGTCCAATTCTAACATTAAATCTCTAAATTCATTTGGAATAATAAGTCACTATAGGCTGTTACCAAACCAATTAAATTAGTATCAACAAAATCCATTTTTTGTACTTATCTAGCTGTATCTAAAGCAGCATTTACATGTATTTACACTGCAATTACAATGCATGAATAATGCTATGAGATTAATGTTTTAAAGGGGTCAAATATCAAGTCAAGAGAGTGAACGCACATCAAGAAAGGAATGTTATTTCACTATTTAAGATAGTTTTGTAGCCCGTCTGAAAAACACATAGCCCCGGGACGTTGGGCTTTGCGAGCCCTGGACATGGCCTATACATGTCCGAGTCTGATCCCGATTCGCAATGAACCAACAACACCACAAATAAAGGATTCTCCAGCCTTTGACAGCGTGCTAATATTCAGTTAGACACGTACACATAATCAATACGATCTGTAACAATGCAGTACTGTCACATATAAAAAACATGTTTTGCTCACATTAGTGTGTTGCTTCATTCGTTCATGTAATCTCATCCTGTCTGCAAATCCAGTCTCTTGTTTACAAACGAATCCGTGGTTAAATGAAGGAACAGACGCGCAATGTCTTCCCCACGTGAGCTGGATATTCATTAAAAATAAAGTTCATCCATGCATTCATAATATTGGAATCCGAATGAAGCTTATGTGGTATGTTTAGAAATTCGATGTGGTTTAGCTCCACGTAGGCCTGTCATGTTAGTGGCACGGGTCGGTGGGCGGGGCTACAGAATCCGGCGTTGTTGTTCTTCTGTTGAGACGGTGCTTCACTACACTCTGACATCATAGCCAGGCATATTCTGAGATCGAGCGTTTGCTGGGCCTGGTGTCTATAAAAGCTTTTCTTTGACTAACAAGGACGTTTTCAGCTCTGAAACTAACAGGATATTCTTATATTACCATGACCTTTTATATATCAAAGGCTCAAGGGAAAGTTGATATCTCATTTCATGACCCCCTCTCATTCCAATTCTCTGTTAGGAACTAGTTTCGTTGGCGAAATAGACCAAAAACAGACAATAATGTTTCTAAAATGTATTAACTTCTTGTTTTTTAAACTACTGTATAAAAGCAGTCACATATTTGGGAAAAAGCAGCACTTTTGCTCGTGATATACTGCTTAACTGTATGAGTCCTTTTCTTATATTTATATATGTTATAGTAATTTTTGACATAAGGCTACATCACATGCACGCTAGGTGTATTTTAGTTTGTTTTTTTCAATGTGAGTGACATACATTATTATGGAAGCTTGCTTCTGCCATGAAATAAAAAATGAAAAAGGTAATTGCGACTGTTTAGCTCTTTTAAAACGTTTTATTTTGTGGCGGAAACAAGCTTCCATACTCTATAACATCAGCTTATAACATCAATATTATCATAGACGGTGCTTATCGCACCCCCTACTATGTGCTCGATTGTTAATGCATTTCTTCTGTTAATTTTGCTCCGTCAGAGAGTTGTCCAAGTTTAAGTCGTATGTGAACCCTACTGAGCTGAGGAGAGCTTCCATCCATATCCTGTTATCCATGCTTCCTCTCCCTCACCACTTTGGCAACGTCAAATCGGAGGTAAAATGGGTTTATTATCTAGTAATCTTCCTGGGGAACTTAATTTTCTGAGAAAAAAAGCCAAATTTAATTGGCTGTTTTCTAATTACATTTGCAGGTTCTGTTGGAAGGGAAATTCAGCAATGATGACAACTCACTCCATGACAAGGCGGTCACCTTCCTGTCCCTGAAGCTGCGATTGGTCAATATTTTGATTGGCGCCCTGCAAACAGAGACAGACTCGATCAATACACAGATGATACTGGGTACGGCTGGCTGTTCAATATGTCCATTTACTGTTGTCAAGGGAAATACTATAAAACAAACATAACTATATCATTATTTTTTTGTATTATTATTCAATTGTTATAAAAGCAATAAGGAAGTATGTAGTGTCCTTAGCGTTAAGCCCTTCAGTTTAGAAAGCAGTAGAAAAGAAGGCAGTAGAAAGCCTCATCTTGCCTTAAAACATGCAAAAGTATTCAAAACAAGTGATGGTTAAAGAATATGACATGGCTTAAATAAAAGTTTTCAGACAGAAGAATTGATAACTTTGTGTCTTTTACAGCGGCGATGCTGAATATCGTCCAGGATTCGGCTCTGTTGGAGTCTGTTGGTGCCCAAGCTGAAGTGGTACCAATTGTGCTTCCTGTTTTTTATTTATGAGATCAAATAGAGAGCTTGAACTGGATTTTAAGTGTCTGCAAGTGCAATCACACCAATTAAAAATGCCATTGATGAAGTGCTGGTGTGTTGTGCTTTACAGGGCAGTGTGGATGGAAGCCATTCTCTGGCTAAGAGCCACAGTCGCAATAACAGTGGCATCAGCAATGCTAGCGCAGGAAGCTCCGAGGCCACAACTCCAGACAGCGAACGTCCCGCCCAGGCCCTGCTGAGGGACTACGGTAAGCGACACTATGCAGAACCGACTGCCACATCTGAGCTGCGTTTGAGGCATTTGAGCTTTCAACGGTTTGACTTTGACCAATTGCTTTCGTTCCTCTTAAAGGGGTCGTAACACACACAGTTTCTGCCAATCTCAGAGCGGTGTTGATCCTTCATATCTCCCCAGAGTTTTAGTTTTATCATATTTATAAAAGACAGATACACTGAACTGATTCTTTCTGAAAACAGCCGAGCTCGTGGAGGCGTGCAGTGGGCGGAGCTAAAGAGTCACGAACACACACACACACACAAGACATCAGGGCATTATCCCTGGATAACTTTTGATTCCTTGCAGTCTGTGTTAAACTCCGAGGCGGGAGAGCGCACGTGCGTCAAACAGACAGAACGCAGTCGAGAAGGAGACAATAATATTGAGCGCAAAAACATTCATTTAGCTGAAATATCTGCTCTTGGACACTAAATTTAGTTTTAAAGTCAATAAAAACATGTTTTCTTGCCGTATTGATTATTGTGGTTACCATGGAATAACTACAATAACCCTGTTTTATGTTTTTATTCGTTGTAAAACCATGGTTAATTTTTGTAAGTTATATTCGCTATGTACGTGTTCACAGTAGGGATGCACCGATACCAGTACTCGGGTGTCGGCCCGATGCTGTTTTCAAGTACTCGTACTCGTAAAACTACCCCTGCGGGGAACATAATTCGGCGTGCACACCGCGGCAGAAAGTGAAAAGGGGTCTCGCTCGCTCAACGCACATGACTGCGATGGCTTCATTTTTGCCCCGAGCACTAGTGCGGACACGAGTATAAACCCAGCTTAACCACTCATGAGGCAGATACCTCTCGGTAGTGATGCTGAAAGTGAAGGGCTGTTTAGTAGGGATGTGCGCAATGACTAGCCTAACCCCGGTAGTATAACAAGCCTAAGCAAGCTTAATTGTTATACTAGTTTGACATGACATGGAAGAAAACAGAAAAGTTGTGTAAGCTTTCAAAATCCTCCTTCACCCGCGTGGAGATTTATCTGAAGCCCCCGCGAGCGCCTGCAAAGGTAAAATTGAATGATTTTGTTTTGCTGCAGATATACACTTTTCAAAATAATATATTAATTTCAAGATATAACATTAACACAACAGTAATTTAAATAAAGCCTTTGTAAAAAAAATATATATATATAAACCAAAAAATATGTAAACGACTAACGTTAGTATTTTCCAAGTCGTCTAGCAGCAGCTTAACATTTAATCGACTAGTCTGGCACATCCCTAAGTTATCTCAGTGTCACACATTGTAGATGAAAACAGAAACAGGCTCATAGCTGATAATGCAGAGAAACTTCTTTTCATCAAAAAGAACCTACCTCTCATTTTTCCGAAAAGGGATGTATGGCTATATGATAACATATAATAACTGAATTCAGTTGTTCTGCTACTATGTTGTGTGGCACTGAAATCCACTGAATGTGCAGGAAAACACCAAGTTGAATGTTAAAATGCCAGCAACAGCGTCAATTTGTATATGTTACAGTCAGAAAGTGAAAAACATCTGATGAAAATAAAACATTGTTAGAAGAACTCTAATGTTATTATAAGTACTCGTATCAGTACTCTGTATCGGCAAGTACCCAATTGTAATTACTTGTACTTATACTTGGTCTGAAAAAAAGTGGTATCGGTGCATCCCTAGTTCACAGCACAGCTGACACGTTTGTTTGAAGGACAGCATTGGAAGAAAATGGGCTTTTTAATCCGATGAATCGAATAATCAAAAAAAATAATTGACCTACTAATCGATTATCAAAATAATCGTTAGTTGCAGCCCTAAACTCAACCAGGCCCTGTCCTTTTATTCTGCGTATGAATTATTTAAATGAGGAATATTGTGGCGTGTTCGTTCCCGGAAGAAAACTCAAGACTACAATGGATGCGTTTCAGGAGTTCAGAAACACTGACACTGAGCTTTGCCATGCTCAAACAACAACATTACACACTAAAGACAGATGAACATGGATAAAAGCATCATAGGTCCTCTTTAAAGCGTTCAGAAAGTGCATCCCAGGAATGTGACGCAATGCATCTCTGCATGTTTGTAGAAGTTGCATGGTGCCTGTCTGCCACAGATATGTGTTCAAACCCAAAGCTGTCGAACATCTTTAACCAGTTTTGTTTTGCATAATGAATGCTTTTTATTTATTTTCAAAGCATGACGTGAAGCGAAGCCTAACGCGGCTTGTTATGATTTGGCTGGACTAGATGGTCATCATTGTCTGTAACTTGTGCTTGTCTGTGTTCATGTGTATGGTTTATCATTGCCGTCACATGTCTCTGTGCCTGGCTTGCGTTGTGTGCGCGCGTGTGTTACTAACCCGCTGTCTGTGGCGTGCTGTGTGTTATATCCCAGCTCTCCACACAGACACGGCGGCCGGGCTGCTGATCCGGAGCATCCACCTGCTCACCCAGAGACTCAACTCCCAGTGGAGACTCGACATGAGCATCTCACTGGCCGCCCTCGAGCTTCTGGCCGGCCTCGCCAAGGTACGCTGACAGATTCATCTGTACATTTGTAGAGTGAGTGGTTATCCCTCTGGTGCTGTTTGGTCATTTTTGACCTAACACTTGCTGTGTGAACACACACACTAAAATCATGATTATGAAAAAGTCACACTTGTATTGTTCACAGTCATTGGAAAACCTAGTGGAAGCGTTTGGTACTGCAACCAAACAAATTCTTACTGAAAGTTCATTTTTTGAGAGGTCAACCTCGGATCACAGCTTGTTTAGATTTAGCTTTGATTTTCTCACAGTTTTAGATTAAAATGTGTTTTGGAAACTACATATTTCAAATAAAAATTGAAAATGTTATTTTTGTGCATTTTTTTTAATAACAATAAATGTAAAATTTTACTTTTTAAAAAGAGAAAAAGATTTTTAAACTTTTCATAGTTTTTCTCTTCAGCCCTAATCTGCCAAGTGTCGTCTTTAAAAAGAGTCCAAACTTCAGTCTGGGATTCAAAACATTAAAGATTTATGAGTGTTTAAGTTAATGTTCAAGGTTCATGCTAAAAATGGGAATAAATGAACTTTAACTACTTCATAAATATAATTTAATAGCATAAAATCCCCTAAAAATACAAAATGTTAAATTAAAAACATTCTCAAACTAAAATATAGTACAATATTCCATTTGAAATAAAAAATTTGCACCAGTACCAGAGGGTTATTATAACCAGTGGGTCTTTTTATATATACACTACCGGTCCGTTTGGAATAATTGTGATTTTTTTCTTTTTATCGATTTTTAATGTTTTTGAAATAAGATTCCTCACCAAGGCTGCATTTATTTAAAGGATCACGCCGACTTTTTGTGACTTTATCTAAGTCACCGTATCGCCCAGAGTTAGATAAGTCCATCCCATTCTCATCTCCGTGCCATTACTCTGTCTGACGCACCCACCGCTAGCCTAGCTTAGCACAAAGACTGGAGGTAAATGGCTCCAGCTAGCCGACTGCTCAATAAGTGACAAAATAACGCCAACATTTTCCTGTTTACATGTTGTGATGTGTATAGTCACATCGTGCACTGAGACCGACGGAAAATGAAAAGTTGTTATTTTCTAGGCCGATATGGCGAGGAACTATACTCTCATTCCTGCGTAATAATCAAGAGCTGTGAGCCGCCCCATGAGTGCAGCTCATAGTCCCCAGCGCTCTCTGTGTAAGCAGGTCGTCACGTTGGTTATGTTTAGGGAAGTTAGTCTATTTTCAGGCGCTGTGTAATATCATTGCACCACTGCACTCATGGGACGGCTCACAGCTCTTGATCATTACGCAGGAATGAGAGTATAGTTCCTCGCCATATCTGTCTAGAAAATCACAACTTCTCATTTTCCGTCGGTCTCAGTACACGATGTGACTATACACATCACAACATGTATATAGGAATATGTTGGCGTTATTTAGTCACTTATTGAGCAGTCGGCTAGCTGGAGCCATTTACCGCCAGTCTTTGTGCTAAGCTAGGCTAGCGGTGGGTGCGTCAGACAGAGTTATGGCACAAAGATGAGAATGGGATGGACTTATCTAACTCTGGGCGATACGGTGAATAAGATAAAGCCACACCAAGTTGGCGTGATCCTTTAATCAAAAATCCAGTAATATTGTGAAATATTATTCCAGTGTAGTTCAGCTGTTCTCTATGTGAATATATAGTAAAGAGTCATTTATTCCTGTGATCAAAGCTGAATTTATCATCATTACTCCAGTCTTCAATGTCACATGATCCTTCACAAATCATTCTAATATGAGTATTTGATGCACAAGACACATTTATGATTATTATCAGTGTTGAAAACAGTTTTTGTTGAAACCGTGATACACTACAATTCAAAAGTTTGAATATTTTAAGAAAATAAAATAAAACTAATACTTTTATTCAGCAAGGATGCATTAAATTGGTCAAAAGTGACATTGAAGGCATTTATAATGTTACATTTCAAATAAACGCTGTTCTTTTGAACTTTCTATTCATCAAAGAATCACACAAAAAAGTGCACAAGTTTTCAACACTGATAATAATCATAAATGTTTCTTGAGCCTCATATTAGAATGATTTCTGAAGGATCATGTGACACTGAAGTAATGATTCTTTGCTTATTTCACAATATGACTGTTTTAGTGCACTAATAAATGCAGTCTCAGTGAGCAGAAGATGCTTCTTTCAAAAACATAAAGAGTATAATTATTGAACCGTTCATGTACAAGAAGAGTAAAATGCGTGTTTGTTTTCCGGACAGGTGAAGGTGAGTGTGGAGTCGTCTGACCGTAAGCGTGCGGTCAGCTCTGTGTGCAGTTACATCGTGTATCAGTGCAGCCGCCCCGCTCCGCTCCACTCCAGAGACCTGCACTCCATGATCGTCGCTGCCTTCCACTGCCTGTGCGTCTGGCTCACCGAACACCCTGACATGCTCAACGAGAAGGTACGGCCAACCTCAACTGTTTAGCATCAGAAATGCGGAAACTTGAGCGATTATTACTCAAGCCAAAACGAAGCAGTCAAACAAGCCACTTCTCGATCTTAAACTTCCTGTTTGTTGCTAAATCAATGGCAAATATAATGACAATCAAGAAACATTGTGATGATTTTGTACCATTTTGGATTAGGCTATTAGTGGTTCCACATCCACTTCTTGTTTATTATTATTATTATTATTAAATGATAACTGTCACCCCCCTTTTTGAGAATACACATGAAAATGCTCTATCCAAACTTAAAGGGCTGTAATTCAAGAATGCTTTGGAATATAGACCAAAGTTTGATCTCGTTTTAAAGACGACACTCTGCAGATTATTGCTGAAGTGAAATCAAAATATGAAAGTACGAAGGAGTTATGGAAGTTTAAATTTACTGTAAATGAAAATACTGTACTAAATATTTTTTATTTCATATAAAATATATATTTTACCAAAAATAATTTACTTTAAAATGACTATAAAATCAAAGCCATATGTCTAACCAATTTGTGTTCCAAATTTGAAGTTGATATCACAAAAATTTAAGATTTTGTTTAGGCGCTGTACCAAAAATAGCCACCGGGTGTCATTCAAATTCCATTTATTGTTTTTTTTTTTAATGCATTTTCTTTAAATTTCTGTCCAAATATCACTTCCATCACAAAACAGTCACCAAATATGGACCCTTGAGACTCAGACCTTTCCGACAATATGTGTTTTGTCAAGATTGGAAAAGATTTTGAATATAAAGTAGTTAAAATAATTGTTGTAATATGAAACATGACACCGCCCACTAGGGGAGGAGCCCGCTAGAATAATTTAGAGTAACGTTTCCATGGTAACACAATGTCCGATTTCAAAACGGTTTTCACAGGATGAAATTTGAGTTTGTAAGCTTTCAAATGATACCTAATTTATGATATTTACTTAAATATATGATACGAAAAAAAGGCGATCAAAAAAAGAGCACCAGGCGTCCCACCTGTGAAAAAACTTTTGAATGGTTGCAAACTTTTATATTGGTGAGTATATAAATAAAATAGTGAAAAGTGTGTAAAACATGTCTGTTTTTTTACAGCAGTTTCTAAAACAACGATTCCTTCAAACACTTTTTAAATACATTTGAGAGAAAATGCATAAATATATCATGTTTATTGAATGTCATTAAAAGTGTTTTTTGGCCACTGTGAGGTTGAATATATTTCATTTAATGAGTTCATTCTTAAATACTCTTGTGTTGTGATTCAAGGATTGTCTGATCGAGGTGTTGGAAATTGTCGAGCTCGGCATCTCAGGCAGTAAGTCCAAAACCGGCGAACAGGAAGTGAAGTACAAAGGAGACAAAGAGCACAACCCGGCGTCCATGAGGGTCAAAGACGCTGCAGAGGCCACGTTATCATGGTGAGCGTCTGTCATAAACACCCATTGATTTCTCTCCTGCGATATCTACGCCTGTCTTGATTTGTGTTGCTGTGTGTTCCAGTATAATGCAGGTGTTGGGTGCGTTTCCGTCTCCCAGCGGCCCCGCCTCGCCCTGCAGTCTTCTGAACGAGGACACGCTGATCAAATATTCCCGACTCACCTCCACATCTCACAGTAACTTCAGATACTTCGTCCTGGATAACTCCGTCATTATCGCCATGCTGGAGCAGCCGCTGGGAAACGAACAGAGTGAGAAAAACACCCTTCACATTTCATTCCTCCAGTTCATTACGACTGATTTAATGTGTGTGTGCACGTGTCTGCAGACCCCTGTCCATCGGTCACCATGTTAATCAGAGGCATGTCTGGTCGACACGCATGGACAATGCAGCTCTTCCATCAGCCTCGAGGGGCAAGAGCCAATCAGAAGGTAAGATGCAACATCAACCACTAATCAGGACAGAGATGTGCAACTATGTGTTATGTTTATACTGTCTCTTTATGTCCGTCTCTCCTACAGCAAGTGTTTGTTCCTGAAAGCCGACCCACGCCCAAAAACGATGTAGGGATTCGGTTTAACGTCAAGCACAGACCGTTCCCAGAAGAAGTGGATAAGATTCCGTTTGTGAAAGCCGACCTGAGCATCCCGGATCTCCATGACATTGTGGATAAGGAGGTAAAAAAGCCTTTCTGTGATCTTTAGCATTACACACATTTATATGTGGAAACCTCACAGCTAGTAGGCATGCAACGATATCATGTTTGCTTATAATTAGGGTTGGGTACTGAACTCGGTACTTTTAAGGGCACCGACCGAATTACGTTGGTAATACCGAGTACCGATTCACATTAAATCAATCAGTACCAAATTTCATTACCTGAGACGCATCTTGTGATATAGATTAGTGTCTATGAATATTAAACCGCAAAAAGACCATTTAAATACGAATCCTGTGTCTCTGTGCGAATGAATGCCGTAGACGCGCGGTTTACAGTCTATGGGTTTACCTCTCACACACACTCTCACTCAGAATCGTGCATGACGGTCGCATGTTTCCATCTCTGCCTCTCATATGAGGACATGAACGTCATCTCCAGAGCCATGAGCATTTTACCGTTGAGAAAAACTACCGTCATGTAATAAACACACAGCTTTTTAACACACATTAAATTAATGTCTTGTGTCTTCATTTGATTACCAGAAAATACACAACACATAATTTGTGGGTAATCTTTTCATCGAAATGAAATTAAAAAGAAAAAATTATAATATGGTTGTTTTTATTAATTAAATTAAGTAGCTAGTAGCCTACTGTTTACTAGTAAATATTACAGTATACAAACATCACAGACAATGGCGGACAGAGAGC
>CM042250.1:53066365-53087272 GCA_023566225.1 Romanogobio albipinnatus
CATTTTCTTTAATTGGTCTTAGAAAGGTCAAACCCTGTGTTGGATCTCAGTGATGCTCGTGATGTGGAGTCATGTGTTTGTGTTTGTGCAGATGATTCAGTGACTCTGGGCGACACTGGCGGTGGCGTGTTTAACGGAGAGAAGCGGGTGCTTTACTATGCAGACGCTCTGACAGAAATCGCATTTGTCGTACCGTCTCTCAGCGACTCATCCGGTAAACTTCTCTGCCTGCTCTGTTTCCACACTGCACTGTTGCTGTGTTCAAGCACTTTTAGGTTTGATTGTGTGGCCCCACTTTATATTAGGTGGCCTTAACTACTATGTACTTACATCAAAAAATAAGTACAATGTACTTGCTGTGCTACCTTTGCTGATATTGAGGTGGGACACGGGTAGGGTTAGGGACAGGTGTGGTGGTATGGGTAAGTTTAAGGGTAGGGTTAGGGACAGGTGTGGTGGTATGGGTGAGTTTAAGGGTAGGGTTAGGGACAGGTGTGGTGGTATGGGTAAGTTTAAGGGTAGGGTTAGGGACAGGTGTGGTGGTATGGGTAAGTTTAAGGGTAGGGTTAGGGACAGGTGTGGTGGTATGGGTAAGTTTAAGGGTAGGGTTAGGGACAGGTGTGGTGGTATGGGTAAGTTTAAGGGTAGGGTTAGGTGTAAGGGAAGTGTCAACAGTGTAATTACAAATGTAACTACAGAAATTAATTACAGACGTAATTACATGCAGGTATTTTAAAAAATGTAAGTAAACATGTATGTACACAATAAGTGCATTGTATCAAATGATTAATTAAAATGTTAGTACATAGTAGTTAAGGCCACCTAATATAAAGTGGGTCCGATTGTGTTTTGTGGCTGAACACAAACATGCATTTGAGGCAAAAAGTGTCACATCGGACTATTAATGCTGTAATGATTTCTCCATTTAATGAATTAATATAGATTTGTTTAACATGACATGTTAATTTCTCTCCTAATGCAGCGGAGTCGTCCGAGCACAGCTTCCCGACGGCAGACTCGGACTCTCAGATGGAGCTGTTACCCAGTTTACTGAAGCAGCCCAACCTCACGCTGGAGCTCTTCCCCAACCACTCCGACAACATGGGACCCGCTCAACGGGTAACTTCTCCGCTCATTCTCAGACCTGAGCCTTTAAATCACTTCAGTAATGAGGCACTGCTTTAACCTGGCCAGTGTATCAGTCTGTGGTGAGCAATGAAGCACACGAGACAGGGGTAGCGAACTTCATCCATCTTGTGTTCTCATTCACTACCATTCTCACACACATGTCATGTGACTCACTCAAAAGTACGAGAAGGAGGGGTGAAGGTTAGTTGAGGTGACAGGTGTAGGGAGAGTGGGAATAAATTCCAGTCTTTGATCACAGGAATAAAGTACACTTTACTATATATTCACATAGAAAACAGCTATTTTAATTGGTAATAATATTTCACAATATTACTGTTTTTACTGTATTTTAGATGAAATAAATGCAGCTTTGGTGAGCATAAGAGACACCTTTCAAACACAAAAACCATCGTAAATATTCCAAAGTTCAGAGCGGTAGTGTATAATGTTTATTTCTTATGGTCAGTCTCCCACAGTGAAAAGCAAGAAGTTGCCGCCCGGCAGGACGATACCGCCATTAGGACCAGACACCAAAGTGTTGGTCGTGTGGGTCGAGCGATATGATGACATAGGTAATGTCCTTCATATTCATTACAATTACTTGATTTACATTTAAGAAAATCATGATATGTATATACACCGATCAGGCATAACATTGACAGATGAAGTGAATAACACTGATGATCTCTTCATCTCCTGTTAGTGGGTGGGGTATATTAGGCAGCAAGTGAAAATTTTGTCCTCAGAGTTGATGTGTTAGAAGCAGGAGAAATGGGCAAGCGTGAGGATTTGAGCGAGTTTGACAAGGGCCAGATTGTGACGGCTAGACGACTGGGTCAGAGCATCTCCAGAACTGCAGCTCTTGTGGGGTGTTCCCGGTCTGCAGTGGTCAGTCTCTATCAAAAGTGCTCCAAGGAAGGAACAGTGGAGAATCGGCCACAGGGTCATGGGCGGCCGAGGCTCATTGATGCCCGTGGGGAGCGAAGGCTGGCCCGTGTGGGCCGATCAAACAGACGAGCTACTGGAGCTCAAACTGCTCCAGAAGTTAATGCTGGTTCTGATAGAAAGGGCTCAGAATACACAGAGCATCTCAGTTTGAGGAGTATGGGGCGGCACAGCCGCTGACCAGTCAGGGTGCCCATGCTGACCCCTGTCCACCGCCCAAAGCACCAACAGTGGCACGAGCATCAGAACTGGACCACGGAGCAATGGAAGAAGGTGTCCTGGTCTGATGATCACGTGTTCTTCTACATCACGTGGATGGCCGGGTGTGTGTGTGGGGCTTACCTGGGGAACACATGGCACCAGGTGCACTATGGGAAGAAGGCGTGGCGGCGGAGGCAGTGATGCTTTGGGCAATGTTCTGCTGGGAAACCTTGGGTCCTCCATCATGTGGATGTGACTTTGACACGTCCCACCTACCTAAGCATTGCTGAGCCCATGTCCAGCCTCTCATGGGAACGGTATTCCCTGTGGCTGTGGCTCTTTCAGCAGATAATCGGCCTCCAAATTCCCCAGATCTCAATCCAATCGAGCATCTGTGGGATGTGCTGAACAAACAAGTCCGATCCATGGAGGCCCCACCTCGCAACTTACAGGACTTAAAGGATCTGCTGCTAACATATTGGTGCCAGATACCACAGCACACCTTAGGGGTCTAGAGGAGTCCATGCCTCGACGGGTCAGCAAAAGGGGGACCAACACAATATTAGGTCATAATGTTATGCCTGATCGGTGTATGTAAAATATATGTTATAAACACAGGCACAGAGGATGTGTGTGGGTCTGTCTATGAGAAATTAATAAATTGTTACACTGTTAAAAAATATATATATATATTCAAAGTAAACCTACTTTATTGTTATCCTTTCTCACAGAAAACTTCCCAGTGTCAGAGTTACTGGCGGAGACGAGCACCGGGGTGGAGACGGCCGTCAATAGCAGCGCTTCCAGGTAATCATCTGTGAGTAAGACTGATTTCAGTCCCTGACATGACCTCATTCACCCTCACATGTTCTCTCTCAGGTCCAGCTCTTCAGAGAAGGACGTCCCCATAGTTTTCATCCATCCACTGAAGACCGGTCTGTTTCGGATCAAGCTACACGGTGCTATGGGCAAATTCAACATGGTCATTCCTCTAGTGGACAACATGGTGGTTAGCAGGAGATCACTGGGTATGTGTGTGAATGTGTGTGAGTGTGTGTGAGTGTGTGTGAGTGTGTGTGTGTGAGTGTGTGTGTGTGAGTGTGTGTGAGTGTGTGTGTGTGAGTGTGTGTGAGTGTGTGTGAGTGTGTGTGAGTGTGTGTGAGTGTGTGTGAGTGTGTGTGAGTGTGTGTGAGTGTGTGTGAGTGTGTGTGAGTGTGTGTGAGTGTGTGTGAGTGTGTGTGAGTGTGTGTGAGTGTGTGTGAGTGTGTGTGAGTGTGAGTGTGTGTGAGTGTGTGTGAGTGTGAGTGAGTGAGTGTGTGTGTGTGTGTGTGTGAGAGAGTGTGAGAGAGTGTGTGTGTGTGTGAGTGTGTGAGTGTGAGAGTGAGTGTGAGAGTGAGTGTGAGAGTGAGTGTGAGAGTGAGTGTGAGAGTGAGTGTGAGTGTGAGAGTGAGTGTGAGAGTGAGTGTGAGAGTGAGTGTGAGAGTGAGTGTGAGAGTGAGTGTGAGAGTGAGTGTGAGAGTGAGTGTGAGAGTGAGTGTGAGAGTGAGTGTGAGAGTGAGTGTGAGAGTGAGTGTGAGAGTGAGTGTGAGAGTGAGTGTGAGTGTGAGAGTGAGTGTGAGAGTGAGTGTGAGAGTGAGTGTGAGAGTGAGTGTGAGAGTGAGTGTGAGAGTGAGTGTGAGAGTGAGTGTGAGAGTGAGTGTGAGAGTGAGTGTGAGAGTGAGTGTGAGAGTGAGTGTGAGTGTGAGAGTGAGTGTGAGAGTGAGTGTGAGAGTGAGTGTGAGAGTGAGTGTGAGAGGGAGTGTGAGAGGGAGTGTGAGAGGGAGTGTGAGAGGGAGTGTGAGAGGGAGTGTGAGAGGGAGAGGGAGTGTGAGAGGGAGTGTGAGAGGGAGTGTGAGAGGGAGTGTGAGAGGGAGTGTGAGTGGGAGTGTGAGTGGGAGTGAGTGTGAGAGGGAGTGTGAGAGGGAGTGTGAGAGGGAGTGTGAGAGGGAGTGTGAGAGGGAGTGTGAGAGGGAGTGTGAGAGGGAGTGTGAGAGGGAGTGTGAGAGGGAGTGTGAGAGGGAGTGTGAGAGGGAGTGTGAGTGGGAGTGTGAGTGGGAGTGTGAGTGGGAGTGTGTGTGAGAGGGAGTGTGAGAGGGAGTGTGAGAGGGAGTGTGAGAGGGAGTGTGAGTGGGAGTGTGAGTGGGAGTGTGAGTGGGAGTGTGAGTGGGAGTGTGAGAGGGAGTGTGAGAGGGAGTGTGAGAGGGAGTGTGAGAGGGAGTGTGAGAGGGAGTGTGAGAGGGAGTGTGAGAGGGAGTGTGAGAGGGAGTGTGAGAGGGAGTGTGAGAGGGAGTGTGAGTGGGAGAGGGAGTGTGAGTGGGAGAGGGAGTGTGAGTGGGAGAGGGAGTGTGAGTGGGAGAGGGAGTGTGAGTGTGAGAGGGAGTGTGAGAGGGCGTGTGAGTGGGAGAGGGAGTGTGAGAGGGCGTGTGAGAGGGAGTGTGAGAGGGCGTGTGAGAGGGAGTGTGAGAGGGAGTGTGAGAGGGAGTGTGAGAGGGAGTGTGAGAGGGAGTGTGAGAGGGAGTGTGAGAGGGAGTGTGAGAGGGAGTGTGAGAGGGAGTGTGAGAGGGAGTGTGAGAGGGAGTGTGAGAGGGAGTGTGAGAGGGAGTGTGAGTGGGAGAGGGAGTGTGAGTGGGAGAGGGAGTGTGAGTGGGAGAGGGAGTGTGAGAGGGCGTGTGAGTGGGAGAGGGAGTGTGAGAGGGCGTGTGAGAGGGAGTGTGAGAGGGCGTGTGAGAGGGAGTGTGAGAGGGAGTGTGAGAGGGAGTGTGAGAGGGAGTGTGAGAGGGAGTGTGAGAGGGAGTGTGAGAGGGAGTGTGAGAGGGAGTGTGAGTGGGAGTGGGCGTGTGAGTGGGAGAGGGAGTGTGAGAGGGCGTGTGAGAGGGAGTGTGAGTGGGAGAGGGAGTGTGAGTGGGAGAGGGAGTGTGAGTGGGAGAGGGAGTGTGAGTGGGAGAGGGAGTGTGAGTGTGAGAGGGAGTGTGAGAGGGCGTGTGAGAGGGCGTGTGAGAGGGCGTGTGAGAGGGAGTGTGAGAGGGAGTGTGAGAGGGAGTGTGAGAGGGAGTGTGAGAGGGAGTGTGAGAGGGAGAGGGAGTGTGAGTGGGAGAGGGAGTGGGAGAGGGAGAGGGAGTGTGAGTGGGAGAGGGAGTGTGAGTGGGAGAGGGAGTGGGAGTGTGAGTGTGAGTGGGAGAGGGAGTGTGAGTGGGAGAGGGAGTGTGAGTGGGAGAGGGAGTGTGAGTGGGAGAGGGAGTGTGAGTGGGAGAGGGAGTGTGAGTGTGAGTGGGAGAGGGAGTGGGAGAGGGAGTGTGAGTGGGAGAGGGAGTGTGAGAGGGAGTGTGAGAGGGAGTGTGAGAGGGAGTGTGAGAGGGAGTGTGAGAGGGAGTGTGAGAGGGAGTGTGAGAGGGAGTGTGAGAGGGAGTGTGAGAGGGAGAGGGAGTGGGAGAGGGAGTGGGAGAGGGAGTGTGAGAGGGAGTGTGAGAGGGAGTGTGAGAGGGAGTGTGAGAGGGAGTGTGAGAGGGAGTGTGAGAGGGAGTGGGAGTGTGAGTGGGAGAGGGAGTGTGAGTGGGAGAGGGAGTGTGAGTGGGAGAGGGAGTGTGAGTGGGAGAGGGAGTGGGAGAGGGAGAGGGAGTGTGAGTGGGAGAGGGAGTGTGAGTGGGAGAGGGAGTGTGAGTGGGAGAGGGAGTGTGAGTGGGAGTGTGAGTGGGAGTGTGAGTGGGAGTGTGAGAGGGAGTGTGAGAGGGAGTGTGAGAGGGAGTGTGAGAGGGAGTGTGAGAGGGAGTGTGAGAGGGAGTGTGAGAGGGAGTGTGAGAGTGTGTGTGTCCCGTGGGTGAAAATTGAAGTCTGTAATCGTGAATTTCTCATTGTCTCGCCCTCTCCAGGATTCCTGGTGCGACAGACTGTAATAAACGCGTGTCGGAGGAAACGTCTGGAAAGTGACTCTTACAGCCCACCACACGTGCGGCGGAAACAGAAGATCGCAGAGATCGTCAACCGCTATCGCAACAAACAGCTAGAGCCCGAGTTTTACACCTCGCTCTTCCTGGAGGTCGGTGAGACGAGCCTCAACCCATAAACAAACTCTCAAGCGAAGGTGGAATTGAATCTGCACTGGAGTTGGTGGATTTGGGTGAATGACGTTTGTAGCGTTGATTGGCCAAACACTTGCTCAACTTCACCTCTACACGATCAGTGCCCACCTGACAGGATGATTACTGTTCCGGATCTTAAAACGGACCCTTTATTTTGTCCTGTGAATCTCACAAAAACCTGCCAAAGTTACATTTCAGCCCAAAATAAATTACACATATATAACAAATATGTTCCTTATATTTTGCATAAAGAAAGCCTTTTTTCTTTTTTGTTAATTACATTTTTATTACAATTTTTGGGACTTTATTTTCATGACATTTAATTCACTTTACATGTTTTTTTTGTTTATAATAAAATTATTTTAAGGATTTGATTTAATAAATAATAATTATAAACAATGGATTTTACCGTATCATAAACATAATACCATAAAAATACTGTACTACAATTCCACCATGATTTATAAATACTTCACCAATTTAAATAATACCTCATTATTCTTTGCACATTGCAGTGATGACAGAGACACCTTTGGTCCTAAAAACAGGCTTTCTGTCTCTTCAAACGAAATCTAGTTTATTTTGGAGTGAAATCTGACTGGTTGAGCGTTTTCCTGAGATTCGCCCGTTACTGTACTTCACACTGAATGACGTTTTATTTGATGATGTTTATTCTTTGTCCTCATGTGAAGCCGTTTCCTCTAGAAGCACTATTGAAATGAACACTAATCTCCAGCAGCCAATGATGTGATGCCAGTAGCTTCCTTCCTGCACACGTCGCCTTCATCTTCATCTTCAGATCGCTCTTCATCATGTAGTTTCAGTCTGCAGACCATGTGTAGCAGCTCGTTTCCGCCACGGAATTAAAAACAAAATGGGTAATTGTGACTTTCTATCTCATAATTCTTACTTTTTTCTCAGAATTGCGAGTTTATCTCACAATTGACTTTATTATTTGCAATCGTGAGTTTGTATCTCTCAATTCAGACTTTTCTCGCAATTACAATTTTATATCGTGCAATTGTGAAGAAAAAGTCTGAATTGCAAAATATATTTTTTCTTGTAATTGTGAGTTTTAAAGTCGAATTGTAAGATAAACTTGCATTTGCAAAAAAAGTCAAGAGTTGCGATATATATTAAAAAGGTAACTGACAATTGACTTTTTTCTCGCAATGACGATTTTATATCACGCAATTCTTTGAAAAAAAGTCAGAATTGCATTTTTTCCTTGTAATTTCAAGTTTATATCTCGCAATTTTTACTTTTTTTCTCGTAATTGCGAGTTATAAAATCCAAATTGTAAGATATATATATATATATATATAAACTTGCAATTTCGAGAAGTCAGAATTACAAGATTTAAAAGAGCCAGCTGACAATTCTGACTTTTTTCTCGCAATTACGATTTTTTTATCTGGCAATTCTGAGAAAAAAGTTAGAATTGAAAGAAACTTTTTTTTTTTGCGTAATTTCGAGTTTACATCTTACGATTCTGGCTTTATATCTCACAATTTTGACTTTTTTATGAGTTTGAGTTTTAAATTCGAATTGTAAGATATAAACTTGCAATTGCGAGAAAAGTCAGAATTACGAAATATTAAAAAGTTTACTGACAATTCAGATTTTTTTCTCGCAATGCTGAGTTTCAATTCTGAGATATCTTGCAATTCAGAATAAAGTCTGAATTGCAAGAAATACTTTTTTCTCGTAATTGCGAGTTATAAAGTCTGAATTGTAAGATATAAACTTGTAATTGCAAGAAAAGTCAGAATTACGAGACATTTAAAAAAACAGTCGTTGACAATTCAGAGTTTATATCTTACAGTTCGGACTTAATTCACAATTACGAGGAAAAAAATCTGAATTGTGAGATATGAACACGCAATTGCGCGCTATAAAGTTTGAATTGTAAGATATAAACTCAAAATTGTGAGGGAAATTCAATTCAAAGCAATTTCAGACTTAATAACTTGTTTATAATTGCGCGTTTATATCTCAATTCAAACTTTTTTTTCTCGGAATTGCGAATTATAAAGTCAGAATTATTAAATTATAAATTGTAATTGCGAGAAAAGTCAGAATTGGGAGATATTAAAAAGTCAGCTGACAATTCTTACTTTTTCTCGCAATTAATTTATTTCTTACAGTTCGGCCTGAACTCGCAACTATGAGAAAAAAAGTCAGAATTGTCAGATGAACTTTTTTAAATAACGCAACTCTGCCTTTTCTCGTAATTGTGAGGAAAAAGTCAGAATTGCAAGATATGCTTTTTTTTGGAAATTATGGTTTTATATTTCACAATTTAGACTTTTTTTCTCGTAATTGCGAGTTATAAAGTTAAAATTGTAAGATATGTAAACTTAAAATTGTGGGAAAAGTCAGAATTACGAGATATAAAATTTGCTGACAATTCTGACTTTTTTCTCGCAATTACAAGAAAAAGTTCAGACATGTGAGATATAAACGTGCAATTGTGATATAAACTCAAAAGCGCAATTACAATTTTTCTCTCAGAATTGCAAGTTTAAATCTTACAATTCAGACTTGTGTTTATAATTCCGCTTTTATATCTCAATTCAAACTTTTTTCTCGTAATTGCGAGTTATAAGGTTAGAATTGTAAGATATATAAACTTACAATTGTGAGAAAAGTCAGGATTACGAGATATAATAAAAAAAAATTCTAACAATTCTGACTTTTTTCTCGCAATTACAAGAAAAAGTTCAGAATTGTGAGATATAAATGCGCAATTGTGAGTTATAAAGTTCAAATTGTAAGAAATAAACTTAAAATTGTGAGGGGAAAAAATTATATATTTAAATTCTGACTTTTCGCACAATTTTTTCTGTGTAATTAAAAAAAAATCTCAGAATTGCAAGATATACTTTTTTTTTTTCTTCTCACAATTCCGAGTTTACATCTTACAATTCAGACTTAATAACTTGTTTTATAATTGCGTGTTTATATATCAATTCAAACTTTTTTCTCATAATTGCGAGTTATATAGTCAGAATTATAAGATTATAAATTGCAATTGCGAGAAAAGTCAGAATTACGAGATATTAAAAAGTCAGCTGACATTATTTCTCGCAATTACGAGTTTATACTGAATAAACAATTCAGTATATTGTCTTCTTGCAATTACGAGATAAAAAGTCGCAATTACTTCTTTTCTTTAGTTCAGTGGCTTCAATAGGAATGACGGCGTGCGATGTCGTGCGGCGGTTGCGTTGCGTTTTGATGCGGTGAATTGCCAAAAGCAAACAAACTACTGAGTGCGTAGTGATTTTCATCGGACAGCTCCTTATTGGCTAGTGATGAGACTTTACTTTGACCCATAATGCATTTCAGTCGAAAGACATTATAAGGGCTTATCATTTATTTATTCATTTCTTTTACTGAGTGTTTTTCTCACATTTTTTTCCGCTTTCTTTATCGTTAAATCAGCCATGTGACGTTGACCTTAGCCGTTAGATGTCGTTTCATATTCCCCAAAGCACTTTTAGATATGAAATATTCCCGTTTCCATTCTCATTCCGGTTGGCCTGTATTTCTGTTGTCATTATAAAATTGCCTTTATATGCGGTGATCAGCTCTCGTGTCATAGAACGAGCCGTTGCCCAAACACAACACCAGTTTTGATCTCCGGTTATTCATAATGTCAATTCTGGAAGAGAATCACACGTCCCATTTTTGTGCCCAAAAGTTTCTTTTTGTAAGAACAAACCGTAAGACCTGCGTCCAGCGCACAGGACGGCTGCTCGAAGGCGTCTCTCTTTCCGTGTGTAAATATTGACGGCATGGACTTTGTATAAAGTTTGACTTTCTATGTAAATATGCGGGTGTGAAGTTCTGCTCACTCATCTTATACTATTGATTAGGGACGGCACAACGGATGAACGCTTGTTTGTATTTATGCCATCATCATATACGTGTCCAACAGAAACATTGGATATTGAATGTAACACATGTAATGAAATAAAGATTTTAATTAAATTCTTATCATATAATGACTGTGAAATTGTGCTTTGCTTGGACAAACGTTGCGTCTCGTGCAATGGCTGCTGGGTAATGATGTTATCTCAGTTCTTCTATAGAGGTGAAACCAACTATCGTCAGCATGAATAGGACACAGAATAGAGCTTGAAAATGAAGTCGGGCTTTTGTTCTTGTTCAACTAAAGGTCAGTGAATGTAGAATGTTTAATCTAGTGGATGAATTACTGCAACACTGATCAAAAGTGTCCAATTGAACCTGTTAACTGCCCTTTCCAGCACAGTCTTGAGTTTTCTTCCCACAATATTCCTCATTTAAATGATTCATATGCAGTAAAAATGGGCGGAGCCAGGTTGAGTCAGTTAGTAGTGAGTAGGATACAGAATAGAGCTTGAAAATTACGATTTTATGTCACGCAATTCTGAGAGTTGTAGTTATACAGAATTGCGAGTTATACAGTCCGAATTGTATGATATAAACTTGTAATTGCGAGAAAAGTCCAAATTACGAGATATAATAAAGTCAGCTGATAATTTTGAGTTTATATATCTTGTAATTCGGACTTTTCTCGCAATTACAAGTTTAAATCTCTCAATTTGGACTTTTTTTCTCGTAATTGCGAGTTATACAGTCCGAATTGTAAGATTTAAACTTGTAATTGCGAGAAAAGTCCAAATTACGAGATATAATAAAGTCAGCTGATAATTTTGAGTTTATATATCTCGTAATTCAGACTTTTCTCGCAATTACAAGTTTAAATCTCTCAATTTGGACTTTTTTTCTCGTAATTGCGAGTTATACAGTCCGAATTGTATGATATAAACTTGTAATTGCGAGAAAAGTCCGGATTAAGAGATATAATAAAGTCAGCTGACAATTCTGAGTTTATATCTTACAGTTCGGAAGTCCAGAATTATGAGATATTAAACATGCAATTGCCAGAAAAGTATACCTCACAATTCTGACTTTTTTCTCGCAACTACAATTTTATATCACGCAATTCTGGGAAAAAAGTCTGAATTGAAAGATAAACTTTTTTTCCGCGCAATTTCAAGTATATATCACAATTCTGGCTTTTTTCTCGCAGTTGTGAGTTTTAAAGTCAAATTGTAAGATATAAACTCAGAATTGCATTATAATAAAAAAGTTAACTGACAATTCTGACTTTTTTTCTCGCAGTTTTGTTTATCTCTCAATTCAGATTTTTCTCGCAATTTCGATTTTATATCACGCAATTCTGAGAAAAAAGTCAGAATTGCAACTTTTTTTCCTTTCCAAATTGAGAGATTTAAACTCGAAATTGCAAGGGAAAGAAAAGTTGCAATTCTGACTTTTTTTCTCGTAATTGCGAGTTATAAAGTCCGACTTCTAAGATATAAACACGCAATACGAAATTACAATATTACGAAAGTCAGCTGACAATTCTGGGTTTATATCTTACAGTTCAGGCTTAATTGTAAGATTGTAAGAAACATGCAATTGCGAAAAGTCAGAAATACAGAATTATTTAAATCTCTCAATTTGGACTTTTTTTCTCGTAATTGCGAGTTATACAGTCCGAATTGTAAGATATAAACTTGTAATTGCGGGAAAAGTCAGAACTATGAGATATAATTAAGTCTGAGTTTATATCTTACAGTTCGGACTTAATAACTCACAATTACGGGAGAAAGTTCAGAATTGTGAGATATAAACACGCGTAATTGTGAAAAGTCAGAATTACGATTTATATATTAAAAAGTCCGCTGACAATTCTACATTTTCAACAAGGATTAAAAGTGTTTCAAACTCTCAATAACAATGTTTCCATCCAAAGTTATGAATTTAACTTGCACACTCTCACACACACTCTCTCACACACACTCTCTCACACACACAAACTCTCTCATACACACTCTCTCATACACACTCTCTCACACACACTCTCTCACACACACTCTCTCACACACACAAACTCTCTCATACACACTCTCATACACACTCATTCACACACACACACTCACACGCTCTCACACTCACACGCTCTCACACACACACGCTCTCACACGCACACGCTCTCACACTCACACGCTCTCACACACATTCGCTCTCACACACATACGCTCTCACACACACACTCACACACACTCACTCACACACACACGCTCTTACACACGCTCTCACACACTCTATCACACACAAACTCTCTCATACACACTCTCATTCACACACACACACTCATACACACTCACACGCACACGCTCTCACACGCACACGCTCTCACACGCATACGCTCTCACACATACGCTCTCACACACACTCTCTCACACACACAAACTCTCTCATACACACTCTCATTCACACACACACACACTCTCACACACTCACACGCTCTCACACGCACACGCTCTCACACTCACACGCTCTCACACACATACGCTCTCACACACATACGCTCTCACACACACTCTCACTCACTCACACACACTCACTCACACACACACGCTCTTACACACGCTCTCACACACTCTATCACACACAAACTCTCTCATACACACTCATTCACACACACACACTCATACACGCTCACACGCACACGCTCTCACATGCACACGCTCTCACATGCACACGCTCTCACATGCACACGCTCTCACACACATACGCTCTCACACACACACTCACACACACTCACTCACACACACACACGCTCTTACACACGCTCTCACACACTCTATCACACACAAACTCTCTCATACACACTCTCATTCACACACACACACTCATACACACTCACACGCACACGCTCTCACACGCTCACACGCATACGCTCTCACACATACGCTCACACACATACGCTCTCACACACACTCTCACTCACTCACACACACTCACTCACACACACACGCTCTTACACACGCTCTCACACACTCTATCACACACAAACTCTCTCATACACACTCTCATTCACACACACACACTCATACACGCTCACACGCTCTCACATGCACACGCTCTCACACACATACGCTCTCACATACGCTCTCACACACACTCTCACTCACACACACACACACGCTCTTACACACGCTCTCACACACTCTATCACACACAAACTCTCTCATACACACACGCTCTCACACACACTCTCTCATACACACTCTCACAAATGCTCTCATACACACGCTCTCACGCACACGCTCTCATACACAAACTCATACACACACACGCTCTCATACAGACTCTCATACACACACTCTCACACACACTCTCTCATACACACACACATGTTTATCAGTGTTAGCAGTGGTTTATGAAACTTCAAAGGGTTTCCTGTAAAATGACACCAAACGAGCAGATTTGCCTCGTTGCATGAAGCGTCTGTGTTTATGTCAGTTGTAGACGATACACCTGAAACACCTGAAGGACTTGAGCAGAGCAGAACGAGTTGCGGTTGTGTGTGGAGGAGAGGAAGTCTCATCAATTTCCTGTAAGGTTTGGCTCTGAGCTCTGGCATAACTCGGGTATATCATTTTGGTTGGATGCATAATTTTTGCACAATATTTTGCATCCTCCAAACGCTCAACAAAAAAAGAAGCCAAAATAACCATAAAAATAATTGAGAAATATCATGTTTTATAGAACATTTGCCCAAACGAGGATTAAAAGTGTTTCAAACTCTCAATGACAGTGTTTCCATCCAAAGTTATGAATTTAACTTGCACACTCTCACACACTCTCTCACACACACTCTCTCACACACACACTCTCTCATAAACACACTCACACACACTCTCTCATACACACACACACTCACTCACACACACTCTCTCATACACACTCTCACAAACACTCTCATACACACTCTCTCATGCACACTCACACACACTCTTACACACGCTCTCACACACTCTCTCATACACACTCTCATACACGCTCTCACACACTCTCTCATACACACTCACACACTCTCTCATACACACTCTCATAAACACACTCTTACACACTCTCACACACTCTCTCATAAACAGTCTCACTCCTATACACACTCTCTCATACACACACACACACACTCTCATATACACACACACACACTCTCATACACACTCATTCACACACTCTCATAAACACACTCACACACACACTCTCATACACACTCACACTCTCTCTTACACACTCTCTCTTACACTCTCATGCACACACACACACGCTCTCATACACACTCTCATACACACACTCACACACTCTCTCATACACTCTCATACACACTCTCATACACACTCTCATTCACACACTCTCTCATACACTCTCTCACACACACACTCACACACACTCACTCACACACACTCTCTCATACACACTCTCACAAACACTCTCATACACACTCTCTCATGCACACTCACACACACTCTTACACACGCTCTCACACACTCTCTCATACACACTCTCATACACGCTCTCACACACTCTCTCATACACACTCACACACTCTCTCATACACACTCTCTCATACACACTCTCTCATAAACACACTCTTACACACTCTCACACACTCTCTCATAAACAGTCTCACTCTTACACACTCTCACACACTCTCTCATAAACAGTCTCACTCCTATACACACTCTCTCATACACACACACACACACTCTCATATACACACACACTCTCTCATACACTCTCACACACTCTCATACACACTCATTCACACACTCTCATAAACACACTCACACACACACTCTCATACACACTCACACTCTCTCTTACACACTCTCTCTTACACTCTCATGCACACTCACACACGCTCTCATACACACTCTCATAAACACACTCTTACACTCTCTCATACACTCTCATACACACTCTCATACACACTCTCATTCACACACTCTCATTCACACACTCACACACACACTCTCATACACACGCTCTCATACACACTCTCACACACTCTCTCATACACACTCTCATACACACTCACACACTCTCTCATACACACTCTCTCATAAACACACTCTTACACTCTCCCATACACACTCTCTCATAAACACAGTCTCACTCTCATACACACTCACACTCTCTCATACACACACACACACACTCCCTCATACACACTCACACACTCTCTCATACACACTCTCTCATAAACACACTCTTGCACTCTCTCATACACACTCTCTCATACACACACACACACACACACTCATACACTCTCACACACTCTCATACACACTCTCATTCACACACTCTCATAAACACACTCACACACACACTCTCATAAACACTCACACTCTCTTACACACGCTCTCATACACTCTCTCATACACACTCTCATACACACACTCATACACTCTCTCATACACACTCACACACTCTCTCATACACACTCTCTCATAAACACACTCTTGCACTCTCTCATACACACTCTCTCACACACACACACACACACACACTCTCTCATACACTCTCACACACTCTCATACACACTCTCATTCACACACTCTCATAAACACACTCACACACACACTCTCATAAACACTCACACTCTCTTACACACGCTCTCATACACTCTCTCATACACACTCTCATACACACACTCATACACTCTCTCATACACACTCACACACTCTCTCATACACACTCTCTCATAAACACACTCTTACACTCTCTCATACACACTCTCTCACACACACTCTCACACTCTCTCTCATAAACACAGTCTCACTCTCATACACACTCACACTCTCTCATACACACACACACACTCTCTCATACACACACACACACTCTCTCATACACTCTCTCATACACTCTCTCATACACTCTCTCACACTCTCATACACACTCATTCACACACTCTCATAAACACACTCACACACACTCTCATTAGTTAGTTTGTTTGTTCGTTAGTTAGTTTGTTCATTCGTTAGTTTGTTCATTTGTTAGTTAGTTAATTTCGTTAATTTGTTAGTTCGTTAGTTAGTTTGTTAGTTAGTTTATTAGTTAGTTCAATTTATTAGTTAGTTTGGTTAGTTCGTTTTTTAATTAGTTTAGTTAGTTTGTTTGTTCATTCGTTAGTTAGTTCAGTTCATTCATTAGTTAGTCTGTTAGTTAGTTGGTTGGTTAGTTAGTTAGTTCATTCGTTAGTTCATTAGTTTGTTAATTCTTTAGTTAGTTAGTTAGTTCATTCGTTAGTTGTTAGTTAGTTAGTTAGTTAGTTAGTTAGTTAGTTAGTTAGTTAGTTAGTTTGTTAGTTTGTTGGTTAGTTAGTTCATTGGTTAGTTTGTTGGTTAGTTACTTTTTTCGTTCATTTGTTAGTTTGTTAATTAGTTAGTTTGTTCGTTCATTTGTTAGTTAGTTCATTAGTTTTTTCATTCGTTAGTTAGTTAGTTAGTTTCTTTGTTTGTTTGTTCGTTTGTTAGTTCATTAGTTAGTTCAGTTAGTTAGTTCAGTTAGTTAGTTAATTCATTAGTTCATTAGTTTGTTAATTCGTTAGTTAGTTAGTTAATTTTGTTTGTTTGTTCGTTGGTTAGTTAGTTCATTAGTTTGTTTGTTTGTTGGTTAGTTTGTTGGTTAGTTACTTTTTTCGTTCATTTGTTAGTTTGTTCATTAGTTCGTTTGTTCATTTGTTAGTTAGTTAGTTAGTTAGTTAGTTAGTTAGTTAGTTAGTTAGTTAGTTAGTAAATTAGTTAGTAAATTAGTTAGTAAATTAGTTCATTCGTTAGTTAGTTTGTTAGTTAGTTTGTTTGTTCAGTTTGTTCATTCGTTAGTTAGTTAGTTAGTTAGTTAGTTAGTTAGTTAGTTAGTTAGTTAGTTAGTTAGTTAGTTAGTTAGTTAGTTTATTTGCTAGTTCATTAGTTTGGTCATTCGTTAGTTAGTTCATTTTGTGAGTTCATTTGTTAGTTGATTAGTTAGTTTGTTAGTTTATTAGTTAGTTCAGTTAGTTAGTTTGTTAGTTAGTTCAGTTCATTCGTTAGTTCATTAGTTTGTTAATTCGTTAGTTCGTTCATTAGTTAGTTCAGTTGGTTTATTCTTTAGTTGGTTAGTTAGTTGATTAGTTAGTTCAGTTTGTTCGTTCATTCATTTGTTAGTTCATTAGTTAGTTAATTTGTTTGTTAGTTCATTAGTTAGTTAGTTCAGTTAGTTAGTTAGTTAGTTAGTTAATTTGTTAGCTAATTCTTATGTTCAGTCGTTTGTTAGTTAGTTAGTTAGTTAGTTAGTTAGTTAGTTAGTTAGTTAGTTAGTTCATTCGTTCATTCATTCGTTAGTTCATTCGTTAGTTCATTCGTTAGTTCATTCGTTAGTTAGTTAGTTCATTAGTTAGTTCAGTTCGTTCATTCATTATTTGGTTAATTAGTTCCTTGATTAGCTAGTTCATTTTGTTCGTTCATTCGTTAGTTCATTCGTTTGTTAGTTCATTAATTAGTTAGTTCAGTTTGTTCGTTCGTTCATTCGTTAGTTGGTTGGTTGGTTCATTAGGCCATTAAGCCAGTTTAATATAATTTAAGTTAAAACTTAAACATCCCCAAAATAATTACAATGCATGTTTATGCAAATTATTAACATCTTGTTATTGTAAAAGTTTGCATTGAGTCACAATATTTTCTTGCTTTTGTGTATTTTAAAACAACACATTTCATTTGAATACATGTATTTTTAATTAAAGCTTTGCTCAAGGCTTAGATTGGACTGTTGGCGGTTTAACTGGTCAACATTTGAATCACTCTTTTAGATGAAAGTTCACCCCCAAAAATAATTTTCTCACTCTCATGTCACTCAAACAGCATCTGAGCATGGTGACTTTTATCAGAAGGACATTCTGTATATGGACTCCTTCTCAGCTGAAGACAGAAGGTCATGAGAGGGAGTAGATGACTCTGTTTACAATCATAATTCATATTCCTGCTCTGATTATGAATGATTGACAGTGATGCTATTTTAAAGAAAATAATGCATGCTTTATCAAAATATTCATAACTAAAAGGACTTTCCTTTTCATCTCTCAACAAAGCCATCTCTGTAAATATACAGTGTGTCCATCAGCAGTGTCAGTTTATGATTAATATTATACTGAATGTTTTCATCATCACAGGATAAGCACTGTTATGGATGATGCTGATAAACACACACCACCTGATCGGACTCATTGTATGAGATGTTGTCATGGCAACACAAATCAGAAGAGATGAAAAGTGGCGTCTCCACCCGACAAACACAGTTCTTCTGATAATTAATGCTTTCTTTATGTTCCCGCTGGCCAGAAAACAGATGTTGGTAGTATTTTTTTGTCCATTTTTATATTTAATTGTTAGTGATTTTTAGACTTTCTCTTGTGGGGAGAAGATGAAATAACCCATTGATTCCTCTGCACTTGATCAATAATACATCAATACTGTCATATTCCCCAGAGTTCACATCCACCCATCTGCATCAATACAGCGACAGACCAGAGGTCTAGATGTGTTTACACTGCAGAGAACAACCACATGACTGTGTGATTTTCAGTCATACACGTGTGTGTGTGTGTGTGTGTGTGTGTGTGTGTGTGTGTGTGTGTGTGTGTGTGTGTGTGTGTGTGTGTGTGTGTGTGGGTTGCCAACTCTCAGGTCACACAAATCAGAAAAGCAGCAGCTCAACAGGCCTCTTCCGCCTTTTTGCATATTCCATGGGTTAATTAGTTAATTCATTCTTTAGTTAGTTTGTAAGTTAGTTTGTTAGTTATGCCATTAGTTATTTAGTTAATTTGTTAGTCGGTCAGTTAGTAAGTTAATTTGCTTGTTAGTTTCGTTCAGTAGTTAGTCAGTTAATTCTTTCGTTAATTCGTTAATTAGTTAGTTCAGTTAGTTAGTACTGTTTCACTAGTTAGTTAATTAGTTAATTCGCTAGTCAGTCGGTTGGTTGGTTAGTTTGTTAGTTCATTATTTTATTCGTTTGTTTGTTCATTATTTAGTTCATTCGTTAGTTAGTTAATCTGTTCATTAATTGGTTAGTTAGTTCAGTTAGTTAGTTAGTATCGTTCAGTAGTTAGTTAATTAGTTCATTCGTTAGTTAGTCAGTCGGTTGGTTGGTTAGTTAGTTTGTTAGTTCATTTGTCAGTCAGTTAGTAAGATAATTTGTTAGTTCATTAGTTAGTTAGTATAGTTCTGTAGTTAGTTAATTAGTTAGTCAGTTAGTTGGTTGGTTGATTAGTTAGTTAGTTAATTTGTTAGTCGGTCAGTTAGTAAGTTAATTTGCTAGTTAGTTTCGTTCAGTAGTTAGTTAATTAGTTTGTTCATTAGTTAGTTCAGTTAGTTAGTACTGTTCACTAATTAGTTAATTAGTTAATCTGTCGGTTGGTTGGTTAGTTAGTTCATTATTTTATTAGTTTGTTTGTTCGTTAGTTAGTTAATTTGTTAGTTAGTTAGTTAGTTCATTAGTTAGTTGGTTCATTCGTTAGTCAGTCGGTTGGTTAGTTTGTTAGTTCATTATTTAGTTAATTCGTTAGTTAGTTAATTTGTTAATTAATTGGTTAGTTAGTTAGTTAGTTAGTTAGTATCGTTCATTCGTTAGTTAATTAGTTAATTCGTTAGTCAGTCGGTTGGTTGGTTAGTTAGTTAGTTTGTTAGTTAAGTTGTCAGTCAGGTAGTAAGATAATTTGTTAATTCATTAGTTAGTTAGTATAGTTCAGTAGTTAGTTAATTAGTTAATTCGTTAGTCAGTCGGTTGGTTGGTTAGTTAGTTAGTTTGTTAGTTAAGTTGTCAGTCAGGTAGTAAGATAATTTGTTAATTCATTAGTTAGTTAGTATAGTTCAGTAGTTAGTTAATTAGTTAATTTGTTAGTCAGTCGGTTGGTTGGTTAGTTAGTTAGTTTGTTAGTTAAGTTGTCAGTCAGGTAGTAAGATAATTTGTTAATTCATTAGTTAGTTAGTATAGTTCAGTAGTTAGTTAATTAGTTAATTTGTTAGTCAGTCGGTAGGTTGGTTAGTTAGTTAGTTAATTCTTTTATTTGTTTGTTCATTAGTTAGTTAGTCAATTAGTAAGTTAATTTGTTAATTCATTGGTTGGTTAGTTAGTATGGTTCGGTAGTTATTTAGTTAATTTGTTAGTTAGTCAGTTGGTTGGTTAGTTAGTTAGTTCATTATTTTATTAGTTTGTTTGTTTATTAGTTATTTATTTATCAGTCAGTTAGTTAGTAAGTTAATTTGTTAATTCATTAGTTAGTTAGTATAGTTCAGTAGTTAGTTAATTAGTTAGGCAGTTGGTTGGTTGGTTGGTTGATTAGTTAGTTAGATAGTTTGTTAGTTCATTATTTTATTTGTTTGTTCATTAGTTAGTCAGTTAATTTGTTAATTCATTAGTTAGTTAGTATCGTTCAGTAGTTAATTAGTTCATTCGTTAGTTAGTCAGTCAGTTAGTTGGTTGGTTAGTTAATTATTATATTTGTTTGTTCATTAGTTAGTTCAGTTTGTACATTCGTTAGTTAGTTAGTTAGTTAGTTAGTTCATTGAAACATGACAAATTGTGTTAATTAACTTATATAAAATATATAATAATAATCTGTTATTGT
>CM042250.1:53087472-53104972 GCA_023566225.1 Romanogobio albipinnatus
GTTCTTCTGCTGCTGGCCATCAAAACAACGCGTCTGAAGGCTCTCTGTCATCCTCTCCTCGCTCGCTTTTGTTCTCGCACTTGGCGAGATGTTGTACCCAAAACCCCTCGCACGCGTTGTGTAGTGCTCCCCGGGGGAAAGCGCTTCAGGGTTGAGATGTTTGGCAGGACTGCTCCAGTAGATGATGGCGTTACTTTCTCCCGGTTGGGAATAGTTCGATTTGGGATCACATCTGCCCAAAGAACCCTTTGATCCTGAACTCCTTCATTGTGTTAGGGTTAGCTCTGCTGCACTTCTCACTTCTTTTTCCTTTCCTTGTGCTTATTATATTATTAGAAGATTCAGTTACACTTTATTTTAAGGTGTCATTGTTACAGTGTTCAGTACTGAGTAATATTTACTAACTACATGTACTTTCTATAGCCTCCTGGGACCCAAGAATAGACTTTTGTCCACTGTAGTGGACATTATATTTTAGTGAACTTCTCTGACATCATACATGTCACATGTCACAGTCTGGATGTCCTGTAAAGAGCACATTCGGGGCTTTGCAGGGATACCAAATGTTTGGAGGTTTCATCAGGACAACAACTTCTTCTTGGTCTTTAAACACGGCTGACATTAATGTTTAGCACTCTTATGGAAATATGATCATATTTTTTAATTATAACTTAAATCTGATTCATTTTCAAATTGTTTGTTATAAATCAACATCTCAGGGAAATGTTATGGGGTTTCTAATCAAAATATGACTTTCTGTTACAAAACAGGGCATTGATTTCATAAATGACCACTGTAGTGACACCAGGAGTTAAATCATGATTATCAGGCATTCTGGAGACACAACAAGTGAACAGGGAAAGAAATTACATATCAATATTCCTATGAAATATTAGATATTATTATGAAAATGTTGCCAATTTTTCCTCCCATTATTCATTACATGTTGCACCAAGAACACATTAATATGCTAATTAGATGCAGTGAATAGATGCATTGTATTGAATGGGAAAATCCAAGTATTGTCATTTTACCCACATATTTAATAAAGTAAAATGGTATATGAATGCATTTCATTATATCTTTCATAACATAGTTCAGAATCATCTTTAAATAAAGTTTGTTTTAAAAAAAACCCCTGTTTTTAACAACTGAGTCCTGCTGTCACTACAGAGGACACTTCATAACATATGAATAAAATATCATTTTTCAAAAATGTTTTTTTCCATTTGTTTCTTATGCTCTAAACAATGTAATGACATAAAAAAATACTAAATTCAAAAAACTTTGGGTCCCAGGAGGATAGGGTTAGGGTTTGGTTTATTTGCATGTAATTATGCATAATTTGCTGTTGTTACTATGGTAAGGACAAGGACACTGTAAAAGAAAGAGTTCAAGCGTTTTAATGGTAATAAGTCAGTTTAGAGGCGTTAGAGTGAAAAGCTTTGTTCATTCATTGTTAGATTTAGAATCACATCTGGCCAAAAAACCCTTGTGTTCAGAGATGATGTGTTTGGTGGTGTTGAAATACTCGAGACCGGTCTTAAGACGGTCTCAGACTAAGAGGACTCGGGATTTTGTTTCAAGACCACGACTGGGATATCACTAAATCATCTGATTTATATTTTGACACACTGTAAAAATGAATCATGGGTCTTGTAATTTTCACAAAAATAAATTGTGTATATTTTCTTGATACAATTGTGGTTCAGTGTTATATAGAAAATATTGAGAACCTTTCACTAATAAAACCAATAGATTTTAAGGAAATGTAAACGCATTGATATTTGAATGTTATGTTGAAGTTTTACCGTTACCATTGTGCAGAAGAGTAGAGCTTATGGTTAGGTTGTGGATAACTGCATGTGTATTAATATGATAAAGCATGTTGCTTTGTTTAATGAGCAATAACTTTGCTAATGCCAGTGCGGTGATCAGTTTGTTTCTGCTGGTGCTGTGCTGGCGGCATACAGTCTATTACCTGTATAACCAAACTCAGAGTCAAATATAAACTGGTCATTTCCATTCACTCTAATGTATACCCTTTTTTAAAGTCAACCTAAAATAATAAGCACATTCCACTTAAAATATTAAATGAATTGTTTCATGGACTAAATCATTTAGGAGATTTTACATGATTTATTCAGGTAGAAGTACCAACGCCAAAACCGCTCAAAAATATTATGTGTAATATTGTTACCATCACCATCACTGCTTCAGATGCAATCGATGGCTTATTTCTAATTGTATTTATTTATTGTGCCGGTTCAGAGATGAATAAGGGATCGTGTCAAAAATGTCACCAAAAATGAATACAAATGCTCACAAAATTCAAGATATTGTTGCAAAAAGTTCTTGTCTAGATCTGGATTTATAACGTGATATAATTAACCAATATCACAAGAGCGAGAGAGCTTTCTCTAATCTGAGCACGACTGCAAACATGATATTGCTTTAACAAACATTCAATCTTTAAAAAAAAAAACACACGCACATTATCCTCCACATTATTTATGCGTTTGTAATTTACCAGTTCAGATCTTCTGCATAATATGGATCTCTATGAATTTGAGGAGTGCTGGTCTGGTCTTGACTCGGTCTTGTCTTGGTCTCCACACACATTGGTCTTGTGGTCTCAACACACATTGGTCTTGTGGTCTCAACACACATTGGTCTTGATCTCCACACACGTTGGTCTTGTGGTCTCAACACACATTGGTCTTGTGGTCTCAACACACATTGGTCTTGTGGTCTCAACACACATTGGTCTTGATCTCCACACACGTTGGTCTTGTGGTCTCAACACACATTGGTCTTGGTCTCCACACACATTGGTCTTGTGGTCTCAACACACATTGGTCTTGTGGTCTCAACACACATTGGTCTTGATCTCCACACACGTTGGTCTTGTGGTCTCAACACACATTGGTCTTGGTCTCCACACACATTGGTCTTGTGGTCTCAACACACATTGGTCTTGTGGTCTCAACACACATTGGTCTTGATCTCCACACACGTTGGTCTTGTGGTCTCAACACACATTGGTCTTGGTCTCAACACACATTGGTCTTGGTCTCAACACACATTGGTCTTGGTCTCCACACACATTGGTCTTGTGGTCCCAACACACATTGGTCTTGGTCTCCACACACGTTGGTCTTGTGGTCTCAACACACATTGGTCTTGGTCTCCACACACATTGGTCTTGGTCTCAACACACATTGGTCTTGTGGTCTCAACACACATTGGTCTTGGTCTCCACACACATTGGTCTTGGTCTCAACACACATTGGTCTTGGTCTCAACACACATTGGTCTTGTGGTCTCAACACACATTGGTCTTGGTCTCAACACACATTGGTCTTGTGGTCTCCACACACATTGGTCTTGGTCTCAACACACATTGGTCTTGTGGTCTCAACACACATTGGTCTTGTGGTCTCAACACACATTGGTCTTGGTCTCCACACACATTGGTCTTGGTCTCAACACACATTGGTCTTGTGGTCTCAACACACATTGGTCTTGGTCTCCACACACATTGGTCTTGTGGTCTCAACACACATTGGTCTTGGTCTCCACACACATTGGTCTTGGTCTCAACACACATTGGTCTTGTGGTCTCAACACACATTGGTCTTGTGGTCTCCACACACGTTGGTCTTGTGGTCTCAACACACATTGGTCTTGGTCTCCACACACATTGGTCTTGGTCTCAACACACATTGGTCTTGTGGTCTCAACACACATTGGTCTTGTGGTCTCAACACACATTGGTCTTGGTCTCGGTCTCAACACACATTGGTCTTGTGGTCTCAACACACATTGGTCTTGGTCTCAACACACATTGGTCTTGTGGTCTCAACACACATTGGTCTTGTGGTCTCAACACACATTGGTCTTGGTCTCAACACACATTGGTCTTGGTCTCAACACACATTGGTCTTGTGGTCTCAACACACATTGGTCTTGTGGTCTCAACACACATTGGTCTTGTGGTCTCAACACACATTGGTCTTGGTCTCAACACACATTGGTCTTGGTCTCAACACACATTGGTCTTGTGGTCTCAACACACATTGGTCTTGTGGTCTCAACACACATTGGTCTTGGTCTCAACACACATTGGTCTTGTGGTCTCCACACACATTGGTCTTGGTCTCAACACACATTGGTCTTGGTCTCAACACACATTGGTATTGTGGTCTCAACACACATTGGTCTTGTGGTCTCAACACACATTGGTCTTGTGGTCTCAACACACATTGGTCTTGTGGTCTCAACACACATTGGTCTTGTGGTCTCAACACACATTGGTCTTGGTCTCAACACACATTGGTCTTGTGGTCTCAACACACATTGGTCGTGTGGTCTCAACACACATTGGTCTTGTGGTCTCAACACACATTGGTCTTGTGGTCTCAACACACATTGGTCTTGTGGTCTCCACACACATTGGTCTTGGTCTCAACACACATTGGTCTTGGTCTCAACACACATTGGTATTGTGGTCTCAACACACATTGGTCTTGTGGTCTCAACACACATTGGTCTTGTGGTCTCAACACACATTGGTCTTGTGGTCTCAACACACATTGGTCTTGTGGTCTCAACACACATTGGTCTTGGTCTCAACACACATTGGTCTTGTGGTCTCAACACACATTGGTCGTGTGGTCTCAACACACATTGGTCTTGTGGTCTCAACACACATTGGTCTTGTGGTCTCAACACACATTGGTCTTGTGGTCTCAACACACATTGGTCTTGTGGTCTCAACACACATTGGTCTTGTGGTCTCAACACACATTGGTCTTGGTCTCAACACACATTGGTCTTGTGGTCTCAACACACATTGGTCTTGTGGTCTCAACACACATTGGTCTTGTGGTCTCAACACACATTGGTCTTGATCTCCACACACGTTGGTCTTGTGGTCTCAACACACATTGGTCGTGTGGTCTCAACACACATTGGTCTTGTGGTCTCAACACACATTGGTCTTGTGGTCTCAACACACATTGGTCTTGTGGTCTCAACACACATTGGTCTTGTGGTCTCAACACACATTGGTCTTGTGGTCTCAACACACATTGGTCTTGGTCTCAACACACATTGGTCTTGGTCTCAACACACATTGGTCTTGTGGTCTCAACACACATTGGTCTTGGTCTCAACACACATTGGTCTTGGTCTCAACACACATTGGTCTTGTGGTCTCAACACACATTGGTCTTGTGGTCTCCACACACATTGGTCTTGGTCCCAACACACATTGGTCTTGGTCTCAACACACATTGGTCTTGTGGTCTCAACACACATTGGTCTTGTGGTCTCAACACACATTGGTCTTGTGCTCTCAACACACATTGGTCTTGGTCTCAACACACATTGGTCTTGTGGTCTCAACACACATTGGTCTTGTGGTCTCAACACACATTGGTCTTGGTCTCAACACACATTGGTCTTGTGCTCTCAACACACATTGGTCTTGGTCTCAACACACATTGGTCTTGGTCTCAACACACATTGGTCTTGTGGTCTCAACACACATTGGTCTTGTGGTCTCAACACACATTGGTCTTGTGATCTCAACACACATTGGTCTTGTGGTCTTAACACACATTGGTCTTGTGGTCTCAACACACATTGGTCTTGTGGTCTCAACACACATTGGTCTTGTGGTCTCAACACACATTGGTCTTGTGGTCTCAACACACATTGGTCTTGGTCTCAACACACATTGGTCTTGTGGTCTCAACACACATTGGTCTTGGTCTCAACACACATTGGTCTTGTGGTCTCCACACACATTGGTCTTGGTCTCAACACACATTGGTCTTGGTCTCAACACACATTGGTCTTGTGGTCTCCACACACATTGGTCTTGGTCTCAACACACATTGGTCTTGGTCTCAACACACATTGGTCTTGTGGTCTCAACACACATTGGTCTTGGTCTCAACACACATTGGTCTTGGTCTCAACACACATTGGTCTTGTGGTCTCAACACACATTGGTCTTGTGGTCTCCACACACATTGGTCTTGGTCTCAACACACATTGGTCTTGGTCTCAACACACATTGGTCTTGTGGTCTCAACACACATTGGTCTTGTGGTCTCAACACACATTGGTCTTGTGCTCTCAACACACATTGGTCTTGGTCTCAACACACATTGGTCTTGTGGTCTCAACACACATTGGTCTTGTGGTCTCAACACACATTGGTCTTGGTCTCAACACACATTGGTCTTGTGCTCTCAACACACATTGGTCTTGGTCTCAACACACATTGGTCTTGGTCTCAACACACATTGGTCTTGTGGTCTCAACACACATTGGTCTTGGTCTCAACACACATTGGTCTTGGTCTCAACACACATTGGTCTTGGTCTCAACACACATTGGTCTTGTGGTCTCAACACACATTGGTCTTGGTCTCAACACACATTGGTCTTGGTCTCGACTCGGTCTCGGGTTAGGTGGTCTTGACTACAACACTAGTGTTTGGCTCTTCTCTTACATGACAAATAACTGTCATCTGCTACTTATGCTAATTATGCTGCTAATTATGTTTTGCATTTCATGCATTCAATGCATGCGTGTTTTAGCAATTGAAGATTTCCTTCTGGTTGCTTATTAAAAGCATTTTTTATTGGTTTTTATAGTTAAGTTTAGTAGAACCCTGGGCTCGTGTCGTCTCCCGTGTTGTTGTTGTGCATCTCATGCAGTTACAGATGTTAAATGGGATTGTTCAGCAACAGAATATGCTTCTCTATTACTTTATCTCTGAAAGCTTGCTATTAATAGTGATTCACCCTGAGAATCTTTCTCAGATTGTGTTGAGGTTGAAGGTTTTTGTTACAAGCTGAAGAAACCCAATCTGATGCCGTTTAGAGGCACATTTTATGCTATTTGGTTTCAACTTTTCCTTGTCTAAACTTGGCCAGAGCCCTTGAATTTCAATTAAAACCCTGCAGACGGTTGCAGCGTCGTTCCTCGTTCTCTCTGTAACATCCAGACCTGGATTATAAACCGAAAGGCTGAGTAACAAACACCCGCGATCACCAAAACATGCTGTAAAAACACACTTGCACTGTTTAATCAACAGCGATCACATCTGATCAGTGTCTGCATCAAATGACCCTCGCAGTCGAGCACTTTGGCAGTACATCTGTTCCATGTATAATAGTGTGGTGTTTGATAAAATGCAGTTGCAAAGTTTAGATGATGTATTTAGTGATGTCAGCTGCTCACTAGCGGCCATGTATCTTCACAGCGTCCGGCCGCGTCTAATCTCACTCCATTAGTGAGTCAGTGGCTCATTGAAGGCAATGTGAGGCTGGTTTCAGCACCACAGAACGTGGACAGCTCCCAACAAACACAATTCGGCTAAACAGAATTTACACCATATAAAGGCCTGAATTTGGTCTGCAGTGGTCAGTCTCTATCAAAAGTGCTCCAAGGAAGGACCAGTGGAGAACCGGCCACAGGGTCATGGGCGGCCGAGGCTCATTGATGCCCGTGTGGAGCGAAGGCTGGCCCGTGTGGTCCGATCAAACAGACGAGCTACTGGAGCTCAAACTGCTCCAGAAGTTAATGCTGGTTCTGATAGAAAGGGCTCAGAATACACAGAGCATCTCAGTTTGAGGAGTATGGGGCGGCACAGCCGCTGACCAGTCAGGGTGCCCATGCTGACCCCTGTCCACCGCCCAAAGCACCAATTTGTCAACTAGTCATATGTCTCCATTGATTTTGAATTACAGAGCTCTACAATTCAGTTCTTAATCATTACAATCAGAGAGCTTTCTGATTCAAATTTTACTAGGAAAAACACATTAAAGACGTATCATTTCAGAGCTTTGTTATTGAATTAGAGAGCTCTGCAACTGCATTTTTACTAGTAAGAATGGAATTGTAGAGCTCTCTACATGGGCGTCACTAGGCCCTTTTTAGGCCCCTAAACTTCTGTCCAGACATGTGTGATTAACCTTTCAAACATATGAAACTGGCGGGAGGCTTCGGCTTCGTCCCGTCTCTTAGTCAGCGTGTTCTTCAATCCGCAGCGGCGGCGAGCAGAGCGCACGTCAGAAGCAGAGGTGTGTGTGTTGATCTGAGCTCTCATTGGTCTGTCACCGCTCGTCAATGTCAACATATTTGAGAAAACCAATCAAATCAGAGTAGGCGGGCTTTATGTTCACAGAAGCTGCTGAGGCGGAGTGCGAATTTTAGCAGCAGGACTCGACGTCAAGTGCGAGATATGAAGCTAAACTAAACATTTCATATTTGACAGCTGCTTCTTTAAGTCAGAAATGTTAAACAAATGACAAAAAATATTCACGCAAATGAATAAACTTTTGTCTAATTTCGCCATTTTGAATTGAAAATAGGCCAATGTGATGTCATTTATAATATAATTAACAAACAAGAAATATTAACAAAGCCGTTTTCTTCAGATTAGGCATAAGATTAATAATGAATGTGTGCATATTGTGAATTAATTTAATAAATTTAGTTTCCTAGCTTTCCTGTTAGCCTTCAGTAAATTAACATTTCTACAAAAAATATTCATAAAACATATAAATATCAGTTAAACATATATTTACTTTCTTCACTGACGAAAATGGAGAAACTTTATCAGTCATATCAGCACTGACATGGTTTTCAAGCTGTTGTTATTTAATTTTTGGTGTTCAGAACATCTTAAAATGCACATATGTAGATCATAGAAATAAACATGTTCTCGAGGGGTCATGCGCCCGAACCCCCTGACCTCACGTTGGGATCTCAGTGATTATAAACCTGCCTATTGTATGATTAAGGGATGTACAATATGGTCATGCAGAATAAGGCATTAATATTTGCTTTATCAGTAATAATAAACAGCCAATATCCTAATATGCATACTAATAAGCTACTAGTTAATAGTGAGAATTGGACCCTAAACTAAAGTGTTACCATTTTTTCTTCATATCCTCACTGAATGAAAATCCTAGAATCGCCCCAGGCTCTCTAAATGTAACTGTTACTAATACAAAAGGTTACTAATTCCCAGCGTTGGGAACATTTTAAGCTTAAACAGCTTCCCATACAGCTGTAGATTTATCTTTTTCCCTCCATTTCCCCATATTTCTCAACTTCCTTCCTATCGGATGTAGTAATTTCTCTTTATCTGGTTTACTCATTATCATAATTAGGTTTAAATGAACAGTGGATCTATTAGTCAATGTTGTCATGATCACTGGATAATGGTCACATTAGCAGTCGTGTGGGTGTAGATACGGGATTAGTTCCTCTAAAGCTTTCTCTCAGTGCCATAGTCGTCTTAGTGTTATTTCAAATGCTAAGCGTGTGTGTGTAAAACTGCGTTGGGAGAGTGTGTATGAAAAAGGGGTTGTTAAAAAGGTGTTGTTGTTTTTTTAAAGCTCTTGTGTTTTTGCAGCAGATGTGTCTAACCGCGGTGTGTTTCTGTGGCTTTATAAGGTTGTGTATGAGTATAAAACATGTTGACAGGAAACTGCAGAGTAACACACTAAAGTCAGCGAAAATCATAGCAGACAGTTTGGAAACCGGAGAGGAAGAGTTGAATAAAAGAATCGACTCGAAACTGTTTCAGAGGTGCTGATGTTCAGCAGATAACAGCCGTGGAGTCTAGATGTGTGTGTTTCACAAAGCACACACCACTGAAGCTTTCATACACTCAAAACGACAAATTTCACAGTTTGACAACTTAAATTTACTGTAAAAAGCAGAACAGAAATAATGTAAAAGGACTTTTTTACCTTTATAAAACACTGATAATCCCCTTAAAATCACAGGTGGTGAAGAGAAACACGCATGAAGGATCAAAGTTCATCACAAGCAGATATAGAAAGTGCACAATCATACAAAACACCATCCTGGTGTCACATGACACTAACAAAATGCAATAAACATTCTTTTAACAACATAAGATGCAACATAAACCCCTGATGTACATAACTGATAACAAAAGACTAAGAAGAAACTGTTGTTTTCATCAAATGTGAGGTGTGACGCGCACAGAATGGGAATGACAGATTTTCCAAAAACAGTATTTTAATGGATTATTCCATGAAATAAAGGAATAGAGCACACACACTGTTACGCAGCATTTACACAGTATTTCACATTACAATTACAATTAAAGCTGCGATGAAAGGGCCCTCACACCCGCGCCGCCGCCTCCCGGTGTCTTTAAGAAAACAAAGCAAATTTTGATTTAGTTTTAGTCATATTTTAGTCTCCTGAATTGTTTTTAGTTTTAGTCGACTAAATCTACAGTAGGTTTAGTCTCCTAAAATCTAATGAGTTTAGTTAAATTGTAATACATTAAGCATTTAAGCATTACATAACCGACTGTCACTTGAACTGACATTTTGTTTTTGACATAAAAAATACACGAAAGAGCTCAATTCACTTTTTTGTTTGTTTTTTAAAAACAGCTATATAGTTTTTATAACTTTGTATTTCTGTTTTAGTCAGTAGGTCATATCAGGTTAAGCTAAAGCTTCAAATAAGTATTTTAATTTCAGTTAACATTTATTTAATTTCAAGTAATGAAGATTTCTTTTGAATGGTTTTAGTGAACTATTATAACCCTGATACTTTATTGAATATGTGTCAAATACTGGTCTTTCCTCCTGACTATGAATTAAATGGGAATGAAACTAAATACAGTTTATTGTGTAATCAAAAACTAATATATAATGCGTGACTTGTAATGATAAACAAGCTCGAAATACACTCTTATTTTGAAATGTCTGCACCTCTGTTGCAGTTGCAGGAGCTCATTCAAGTTCAGATGAGGAGATAAAATATGCTTTGTTACAACCGTCTAAAACATATTACTATATAAACATGGTCATTTTTTACTTTGTTCCAGGCAGACAGAAAACATATTTGTGAAAACTGTATATATAATAGGGGAGAGCGGGCACAACCTCACGCTTTTTGACTTTCTCAGTTTGAGTAAATCCACTTGGGGTTCAGAGTATTTATGGTTTCCCACATTAATTGCACACATGTCTAGTACAATTATGTGGTTTTGTTTCATTAATACAGTGTTTACTTTTTTCTTGATTTACCCCGAAAGAATGGAAGTGAAATGTGACAACATGCCCCATAGGTGGGGCACAATGTAACATGACCAAATGACAGCTTAAAATGTCACCTGATATAATCAAAAAACATACAAGGCAAACAAAATACAATTATTAACTTTTTTAAATAAAATAATGGCATTTTTTAATCATTAAAAATATACTCATTTTTGAGTTTGACTACAAACACATGGCTAAATACAGCTAAACAGCAGAGTTCAAAACATAATAATAATTCATCATTTCTGAACATGAACTCTCAGTCATTATTCTCCCTTTTCTCATGGTTTCTCAAAAGAATTCCTAAAAGTGTAGAATATAATGGCATATTTCTAATAGGGGCTCATTGTAACCCCATCTGCTCCACTGGGATGTAAACCGCGGCTCGTGTCTTCTGCTGTTAGATCCGCATTAAAGAACATCTCAACTGTTCAATAACAGATAGAAGATTACAATAATATCAGATTTGTCTTATTTTAAATAAACACAAAAACAGAGATGAAAACTAAACTTAAGTAAGAAATGTACTTTTGCTTTGGTTAAATACATGTTTAGTGATATCTTCCAGAGATTTTATAATTTTGGCGCTATTTTTTCTCTAAATAATGTTGATATGGTAACTAATACACTAAGTTTGGTCATTCTGGCATGTGTGGAAAGGGTTAAAACATGTGCGTTACAGCTAACCCTTGTGCCCGCGCTCCCTACATCATTTAACATGCAGTGACTTCCTTTAATCACGTGAAGGCTGTGAAGTCGTGTTGAGATGACCCTCGAGCTGCTGATGTGATGAATATGATGTGACGACATTGAGCTGTAAACATGAGCCTTATGTGGCCTTTTGAGCGCTGCTGTCTTTCTGCAGCCGGAGTCAGCAGTTTCCTGATTAATACCCATCATTATAGAGCCAGGTGTGTGTGTGTGTGTGTGTGTGTGTGTGTGTGTGTGTGTGTGTGTGACCTCTCAGCTCAGGTGTGAATCAGGCACCACCATTTAAGTTTGCTGTGAATAAAGCAGCATGGTGGCAGGCCGACAGAGACGTGTCCGGGCAATCTGCCCTGCGGCCCGTGAAGATCCACACACACTGAATCATGAGCGGTTTATGTGGAGCTGCTCGTGTGTGTGTGTGATGACGGAGACACAGCTCATAAACACCAGCTGAAGGCTTCTTCATGCGTTGAGCTTTTAGTGTTGATGTGAATGTGTATATTTCAGGTCTTCTGGTGTTATGTAATTGAATTACACACACACACACACACACACACACACACACACACACACACACACACACACACACACACACACACACACACACACACACACACTACCCCTACACCTACCCATCTCACACACACACACACACACACACACACACACAAACACACACACACACACACACACACACACACACACACACACACACACACTACCCCTACACCTACCCATCTCACACACACACACACACACACACACACACACACACACACACACACACACACACACACACACACACACACACACACACACACACACACACACACACACACTACCCCTACACCTACCCATCTCACACACACACACACAAACACACACACACACACACACACACACACACACACACACACACACACACACACACACACACACACACACACACACACACACACACACACACACACACACACACACACACACACACACACACACACACACACACACACACACACACACACACACACACACACACACACTACCCCTACACCTACCCATCTCACACACACACACACACACACACACACACACACACACACTACCCCTACACCTACCCATCTCACACACACACACACACACACACACACACACACACACACACACACACACACACACACACACACACACACACACACACACACACACACACACACACACACACACACACACACACACACACACACTACCCCTACACCTACCCATCTCACACACACACACACACACACACACTACCCCTAAACCTACCATCACACACACACACACACACACACACCCTACCCATCAAAAACACACTACCCCTACACTACCCATCACACACACACACACACACACACACACACACAACCCCTAAACCAACCATCACACACACACACACCCACACACACTACCCATCAAACACACACTACCCCTACACTACCCATCACACACACACACACACACACACACACACACACACACACACACACACACACACACACACTACCCCTACACTACCCATCACACACACACACACACACACACACACACACACACACACACACACACACACACACACACACTACCCCTACACTACCCATCACACACACACACACACACTACCCCTAAACCTACCCATCACACACACACACACACACACACACACACACTATGCATTGTGTACACAAATTAAGCTCTTGTTTCCTGCTTTCCACTTTCTTTGCTGTTTTTTCTGCTATTTATGTGGCATAACCGTGAATATTTGTTCATAAAGCTTGAAATTAATATTATATTGATCATCATAAATGTTTCTTGAGCTCAAATCCTCACGTTAGAATGATTTGTGAAGGATCGTGTGACACTGAAGACTGGAGTAATGATGATTTGAATCAATTATATTTGACTATATTAATAATATTTGTGGATATTATTGGCTGCAGGTTCTGTGTCTGTCGGGCTGTAGGGCCCAGTTTTGTGGGTCACAGTACAAACGTCCTATTAGAGAGAAAAACTACAGAACAGGAATAATGGAGGCCTGGGTGTGAGGAAAATGTGCTCGGGCTGTTTTGTGGGTTGAATTGCGGCTATTTCAGTCCCGACAGCCTGAGATGATGCAGTCGACACGAAACTCCGCTTATGAAGGTCTGAGGAGTTTGACCAGCTGTAATATTCATGTGTGAGTGTGTTTGTGAGGAGATGTGTGTGTGTGAGTGTGTTTGTGAGGAGATGTGTGTGTGTGAGTGTGTTTGTGAGGAGATGTTGTGTGTGTGAGTGCGTGTGTGAGTGTGTTTGTGAGGAGATTTTGTGTGTGTGAGTGCGTGTGTGAGTGAGTGTGTTTGTGAGGAGATGTTGTGTGTGTGAGTGCGTGTGTGAGTGTGTTTGTGAGGAGATTTTGTGTGTGTGAGTGCGTGTGTGAGTGAGTGTGTTTGTGAGGAGATTTTGTGTGTGTGAGTGTGTTTGTGAGGAGATTTTGTGTGTGTGAGTGCGTGTGTGAGTGTGTTTGTGAGGAGATTTTGTGTGTGTGAGTGCGTGTGTGAGTGCGTTTGTGAGGAGATTTTGTGTGTGGGAGTGCGTGTGCGAGTGTGTTTGTGAGGACATTTTGTGTGTGTGAGTGCGTGTGTGAGTGCGTGTGTTAGTGAGTGTGTTTGTGAGGAGATTTTGTGTGTGTGAGTGCGTGTGTGAGTGAGTGTGTTTGTGAGGAGATTTTGTGTGTGTGAGTGCGTGTGTGAGTGAGTGTGTTTGTGAGGAGATTTTGTGTGTGTGAGTGTGTGTGCGTGTGTGAGTGTGAGGATATTTTGTGTGTGTGAGTGCGTGTGTGTTTGTGAGGATATTTTGTGTGTGTGAGTGCGTGTGTGAGTGCGTGTGTGAGTGCGTGTGTGAGTGCGTGTGTGAGTGCGTGTGTGAGTGCGTGTGTGAGTGTGTTTGTGAGGAGATTTTGTGTGTGTGAGTGCGTGTGTGAGTGCGTGTGTGAGTGCGTGTGTGAGTGTGTTTGTGAGGAGATTTTGTGTGTGTGAGTGTGTTTGTGAGGAGATTTTGTGTGTGTGAGTGCGTGTGTGAGTGCGTGTGTGAGTGGGTGTGTGAGTGTGTTTGTGAGGAGATTTTGTGTGTGAGTGTGTTTGTGAGGAGATTTTGTGTGTGTGAGTGCGTGTGTGAGTGTGTTTGTGAGGAGATTTTGTGTGTGTGAGTGCGAGCGCGAGCGTGTGCGAGTGTTTGTGCATGAGTGTGTGTGTGTGTGTACGTGCGTGCGTGTATGTGTGTGAGTATGCGAGTGTGTATGTGTGCATGTGTGTGAGTGTGTGTGTGCGTCCATGCGTGCGTGGGTGAGTGTGCGTGTGTGCGTCCGTGTGTGCGTCCATGCGTGCGTGGGTGAGTGTGTGCGTGCGAGCGTGTGTGTTTGTCTGTGAGTGTGAGTGTGTGTGTACGTACGTGTGTGAGTGTGCGTTTGTAAGTGTGTGTGTGCGTGTGTGAGAGTGTGTGTTTGTGTGTGTGCGCACGTGTGCGTGCCTATGTGCGCGCGTGTGTGTGCGTGCATATGTGGGTGTGAGTGTGCGTGCGTGCGTGCGTGCATGTGTGTTTGCGTGTGTGTGCATGCGTATGTGCGTGTGTGACCAAAATAAAGTTACAAACCTCCCTTAGTGATTCCTTCACACTGTGGGAATAAATATTATGCGAGTGTTTAAATGTGAGCCTGTGTTTGTAACAGATTGTCTCCATCATCATCATTTAATTTACACACAGATCATCTAATGAAAGAGATGTGCAGGTTTGTGTTGGCGTGCATCCTGGAGCTTCAGGAATCACTGAGACTTGATGAGGCGCGACTCTTTTGACTTGAGCCAGTAAGAAACCATCTAGAATCTTATACTCAAACACACACTCATAATATACATGTGTATATATACATTATATTGCCAAAAGTTTTGGGACGCCTGCCTTTACATGCACATGAACTTCCCATTCTTAATCCGTAGGGTTTAATATGGAGTCGCCCACCCTTTGCAGCTCTAACAGCTTCAGCTCTTCTGGGAAGGCTTTCCTCCAGGTTTAGGAGTGTGTTTATGGGGATTCTTCTAGAAGCGCATTTGTGAGGCACTGATGTTGGTCGAGAAGGCCTGGCTCTCAGTCTCCGCTCTAATTCATCCCAAAGGTGTTCTATCGGGTTGAGGTCAGGACTCTGTGCAGGCCAGTCCAGTTCCTCCACACCAAACTCGCTCATCCGTGTCTTTATGGAGCGACGCTTTGTGCACTGGTCAGTCATGTTGGGACAGGAAGGGGCCGTCCCCACAAAACTTGGAGCATGAAATTGTCCAAAATGTCTTGGTGCAGCATTAAGAGTTCCTTTCACTGGAACTAAGGGGTCAACCCCTGAAAAACAACCCCCACCCCATAATCCCCCCTCCACCAAACCTTAAACAGAGAAGCGTGATTGGTCACTCAGAGAACACGTCTCACAGCTCTAGAGTCCAGTGGCGGCACGCTTTACCCTACTGCATCCCACGCTTTGCATTGCACTTGGTGATGTAAGGCTTGGATGAGCTGCTCGGCCATGGAAACCCATTCCATGAAGCTCTACACACTGTTCTTGAGCTCATCTGAAGGCCACAGAAGTTTGGAGGTCTGGAGCTCTTGACTCTGCAGAAAGTTGGCCACTTCTGTGACCCTCAGCATGCGCTGACCCCGCTCTGTGGCTGAGTTGCTGTTGTTCCCAATCGCTTCCACTTTGTTATAACTCCACTAACAGTTGAGCGTGGAATATTTAGTATAATATTTGGACTTATTGCACAGGTGTGTCCACGATCACGGCCCCACGCTTGAGCTCCTGAGAGCGGCCCATTCTCTCACTAATGTGTGTAGAAGCGTCTGCAGGCCTAGAGCTTGATTTATACACCGGTGGCCATGAAGGAATTGAACACCTGAATCAGTGATTTGGAGGGGCGGCACAATACTTTTGGCAATATATTTACTATATATACACACAAACACAATTTATAATCATAATATATATATATATGTACATGTGTGAGCCGTGCAGGCAAAAGGAGTCTGAATGCACACGGGATGATCGAGCTTCAGGCAAAACAAGTGAAAAATGTCGATTTTGAGGTTTTCACAAAAGTAAGTTCATTAAGCCCTCGTCTAGCGATCTAATGCTCCAAATAGCAATTAAACATCTAAGGCTGCGTTCACACTGCAGGGCTTAATGCTCAATTCCGATTTTTTGAAAAAATGTGATTTTTTTGCAAGGCCGTTCACATTTCCAATTAAATGCGACCTTTTGTGATCTCCTGTGTGAACGTGAAATGACCCAGAAGTGACCCGCATGCGCAGAAGAGTACTCAACGGTCAACGGCGTCACTTGTTGTTTACGGAAGTAGCCAAATATGGGTGTCAGCATTGGAGTTCGTTTAGCTTTATTAAAGTTATTTTCACAACGGAGCCAGCACCATTACAACCTTCTCATGTTAATTCCCTTCCACTGACTGGTCTCAGCATCGTCCGCCATAGTTGTTTATTTTTTTTAATTTCCCGCCTACTTCAACGTACAATGATGACGTTTGTCGCGTATGTGCGTACGTGCGGGTCGGATACATGTGACCTGGCAGTTCAGACTGAAGACGCATTTCAAAAGA
>CM042250.1:53109972-53117472 GCA_023566225.1 Romanogobio albipinnatus
TCTTTTCCTCTAATCACCAGTTAATTAATCCTGGTTGAACACGGAACCGTCCGAGCTCATGTTCCCCCTGATGCTCATTAGCAGAATCTGCTGATCCGGATGTTTGTGAGCGTAAATATAGACGTAAAGAGGCAGAAAACTCCTCTGAAGAGCGAAGGAGTCGCTGCGCTCTGGAGCTTTGCACACTTGGCCAGCGCCGCCGTACGCCAGTCCAATTACACTCTGCATTCCCGCTGGGAAGGATTACTTGACTGTGACACAGCTTTTTACTGAGTGAAATTACGTTGCTGTGAAAACAGAGAAATCAAGAGTGTTGTGTATTCATCAGTGCGGCGGCGTCTCTATCAATCACTGCTACTAAATCTGTGTGAATATTAGTTTCTCACCCTTCCATGAACCTCTGACTTGACCTTGTAGAGAAAATGAGATTCCTCTATTATCATGCTAGTGTCAATAAAAGGAGAAGAGTCTTCGCTGCGGGTAAAGATTTTATAACCAAAATACTTCAAACATATGAAAATAATACACAAAAGTACCTTAGGGTAGTATATTACCTCAAAATGTACCAGCCATAAATATTTTTTACCGGCCATGACTTTGCAAAAGCCACCATAATTTTTAGATGCAAGTGAAAAATCACAATTTTCTATTCCAATTTCGCTACCACAACCAACTTGGGGTTTTTGTAACACAAAAACTACTCAAACACTGGGTTGTTACGTCCGACCCAGGATCTGTGTAACACAAAAACTACTCAAACACTGGGTTGTTACGTCTGACCCAGGATCTGGGTAACACAAAAACTACCCAAACACTGGGTTGTTACGTCCGACCCAGGATCTGAGTAACACAAAAACTACCCAAACACTGGGTTGTTACGCCCGACCCAGGATCTGCGTTACACAAAAACTACTCAAACACTGGGTTGTTACGTCTGACCCAGGATCTGGGTAACACAAAAACTACCCAAACACTGGGTTGTTACGTCCGACCCAGGATCTGTGTAACACAAAAACTACCCAAACACTGGGTTGTTACGTCCGACCCAGGATCTGTGTAACACAAAAACTACTCAAACACTGGGTTGTTACGTCTGACCCAGGATCTGGGTAACACAAAAACTACCCAAACACTGGGTTGTTACGTCCGACCCAGGATCTGAGTAACACAAAAACTACCCAAACACTGGGTTGTTACGCCCGACCCAGGATCTGCGTTACACAAAAACTACTCAAACACTGGGTTGTTACGTCTGACCCAGGATCTGGGTAACACAAAAACTACCCAAACACTGGGTTGTTACGTCCGACCCAGGATCTGTGTAACACAAAAACTACCCAAACACTGGGTTGTTACGTCCGACCCAGGATCTGTGTAACACAAAAACTACTCAAACACTGGGTTGTTACGTCTGACCCAGGATCTGAGTAACACAAAAACTACCCAAACACTGGGTTGTTACGTCTGACCCAGGATCTGAGTAACACAAAAACTACCCAAACACTGGGTTGTTACGCCTGACCCAGGATCTGAGTAACACAAAAACTACTCAAACACTGGGTTGTTACGTCCGACCCAGGATCTGAGTAACACAAAAACTACTCAAACACTGGGTTGTTACGTCTGACCCAGGATCTGAGTAACACAAAAACTACTCAAACACTGGGTTGTTACGTCCGACCCAGGATCTGAGTAACACAAAAACTACTCAAACACTGGGTTGTTACGTCCGACCCAGGATCTAAGTAACACAAAAACTACTCAAACACTGGGTTGTTACGTCTGACCCAGGATCTGAGTAACACAAAAACTACTCAAACACTGGGTTGTTACGTCTGACCCAGGATCTGAGTAACACAAAAACTACTCAAACACTGGGTTGTTACGTCTGACCCAGGATCTGAGTAACACAAAAACTACTCAAACACTGGGTTGTTACGTCCGACCCAGGATCTGAGTAAGACAAAAACTACCCAAACACTAGGTTGTTACGTCCGACCCAGGATCTGAGTAACACAAAAACTACCCAAACACTGGGTTGTTTCGTCTGACCCAGGATCTGGGTAACACAAAAACTACCCAAACACTGGGTTGTTACGTCCGACCCAGGATCTGAGTAACACAAAAACTACCCAAACACTGGGTTGTTTCGTCTGACCCAGGATCTGAGTAACACAAAAACTACTCAAACACTGGGTTGTTACGTCTGACCCAGGATCTGGGTAACACAAAAACTACCCAAACACTGGGTTGTTACGTCCGACCCAGGATCTGAGTAACACAAAAACTACCCAAACACTGGGTTGTTACGCCCGACCCAGGATCTGCGTTACACAAAAACTACTCAAACACTGGGTTGTTACGTCTGACCCAGGATCTGGGTAACACAAAAACTACCCAAACACTGGGTTGTTACGTCCGACCCAGGATCTGTGTAACACAAAAACTACCCAAACACTGGGTTGTTACGTCCGACCCAGGATCTGTGTAACACAAAAACTACTCAAACACTGGGTTGTTACGTCTGACCCAGGATCTGGGTAACACAAAAACTACCCAAACACTGGGTTGTTACGTCCGACCCAGGATCTGAGTAACACAAAAACTACCCAAACACTGGGTTGTTACGCCCGACCCAGGATCTGCGTTACACAAAAACTACTCAAACACTGGGTTGTTACGTCTGACCCAGGATCTGGGTAACACAAAAACTACCCAAACACTGGGTTGTTACGTCCGACCCAGGATCTGTGTAACACAAAAACTACCCAAACACTGGGTTGTTACGTCCGACCCAGGATCTGTGTAACACAAAAACTACTCAAACACTGGGTTGTTACGTCTGACCCAGGATCTGAGTAACACAAAAACTACCCAAACACTGGGTTGTTACGTCTGACCCAGGATCTGAGTAACACAAAAACTACCCAAACACTGGGTTGTTACGCCTGACCCAGGATCTGAGTAACACAAAAACTACTCAAACACTGGGTTGTTACGTCCGACCCAGGATCTGAGTAACACAAAAACTACTCAAACACTGGGTTGTTACGTCTGACCCAGGATCTGAGTAACACAAAAACTACTCAAACACTGGGTTGTTACGTCCGACCCAGGATCTGAGTAACACAAAAACTACTCAAACACTGGGTTGTTACGTCCGACCCAGGATCTAAGTAACACAAAAACTACTCAAACACTGGGTTGTTACGTCTGACCCAGGATCTGAGTAACACAAAAACTACTCAAACACTGGGTTGTTACGTCTGACCCAGGATCTGAGTAACACAAAAACTACTCAAACACTGGGTTGTTACGTCTGACCCAGGATCTGAGTAACACAAAAACTACTCAAACACTGGGTTGTTACGTCCGACCCAGGATCTGAGTAAGACAAAAACTACCCAAACACTAGGTTGTTACGTCCGACCCAGGATCTGAGTAACACAAAAACTACCCAAACACTGGGTTGTTACGTCCGACCCAGGATCTAAGTAACACAAAAACTACTCAAACACTGGGTTGTTACGTCCGACCCAGGATCTAAGTAACACAAAAACTACTCAAACACTGGGTTGTTACGTCCGACCCAGGATCTGAGTAACACAAAAACTACTCAAACACTGGGTTGTTTCGTCCGACCCAGGATCTAAGTAACACAAAAACTACTCAAACACTGGGTTGTTACGTCCGACCCAGGATCTGAGTAACACAAAAACTACTCAAACACTGGGTTGTTACGTCCGACCCAGGATCTAAGTAACACAAAAACTACTCAAACACTGGGTTGTTACGTCCGACCCAGGATCTAAGTAACACAAAAACTACTCAAACACTGGGTTGTTATGTCTGACCCAGGATCTGAGTAACACAAAAACTACTCAAACACTGGGTTGTTACGTCTGACCCAGGATCTGAGTAACACAAAAACTACTCAAACACTGGGTTGTTATGTCTGACCCAGGATCTGAGTAACACAAAAACTACTCAAACACTGGGTTGTTACGTCTGACCCAGGATCTGAGTAACACAAAAACTACTCAAACACTGGGTTGTTAGGTCTGACCCAGGATCTGAGTAACACAAAAACTACTCAAACACTGGGTTGTTACGTCCGACCCAGGATCTGAGTAAGACAAAAACTACCCAAACACTAGGTTGTTACGTCCGACCCAGGATCTGAGTAACACAAAAACTACCCAAACACTGGGTTGTTACGCCCGACCCAGGATCTGCGTTACACAAAAACTACTCAAACACTGGGTTGTTACGTCTGACCCAGGATCTGGGTAACACAAAAACTACCCAAACACTGGGTTGTTACGTCCGACCCAGGATCTGTGTAACACAAAAACTACTCAAACACTGGGTTGTTAGGTCTGACCCAGGATCTGAGTAACACAAAAACTACTCAAACACTGGGTTGTTACGTCCGACCCAGGATCTGAGTAAGACAAAAACTACCCAAACACTGGGTTGTTACGTCCGACCCAGGATCTGAGTAACACAAAAACTACCCAAACACTGGGTTGTTACGCCCGACCCAGGATCTGCGTTACACAAAAACTACTCAAACACTGGGTTGTTACGTCTGACCCAGGATCTGGGTAACACAAAAACTACCCAAACACTGGGTTGTTACGTCCGACCCAGGATCTGTGTAACACAAAAACTACCCAAACACTGGGTTGTTACGTCCGACCCAGGATCTGTGTAACACAAAAACTACTCAAACACTGGGTTGTTACGTCTGACCCAGGATCTGAGTAACACAAAAACTACCCAAACACTGGGTTGTTACGTCTGACCCAGGATCTGAGTAACACAAAAACTACCCAAACACTGGGTTGTTACGTCTGACCCAGGATCTGAGTAACACAAAAACTACTCAAACACTGGGTTGTTACGTCCGACCCAGGATCTGAGTAACACAAAAACTACTCAAACACTGGGTTGTTACGTCTGACCCAGGATCTGAGTAACACAAAAACTACTCAAACACTGGGTTGTTACGTCCGACCCAGGATCTGAGTAACACAAAAACTACTCAAACACTGGGTTGTTACGTCCGACCCAGGATCTAAGTAACACAAAAACTACTCAAACACTGGGTTGTTACGTCCGACCCAGGATCTGAGTAACACAAAAACTACTCAAACACTGGGTTGTTACGTCCGACCCAGGATCTGAGTAACACAAAAACTACTCAAACACTGGGTTGTTACGTCTGACCCAGGATCTGAGTAACACAAAAACTACTCAAACACTGGGTTGTTATGTCTGACCCAGGATCTGAGTAACACAAAAACTACTCAAACACTGGGTTGTTACGTCTGACCCAGGATCTGAGTAACACAAAAACTACTCAAACACTGGGTTGTTAGGTCTGACCCAGGATCTGAGTAACACAAAAACTACTCAAACACTGGGTTGTTACGTCTGACCCAGGATCTGAGTAACACAAAAACTACTCAAACACTGGGTTGTTATGTCTGACCCAGGATCTGAGTAACACAAAAACTACTCAAACACTGGGTTGTTACGTCTGACCCAGGATCTGAGTAAGACAAAAACTACCCAAACACTGGGTTGTTACGTCCGAGCCAGGATCTGAGTAACACAAAAACTACCCAAACACTGGGTTGTTACGTCTGACCCAGGATCTGTGTAACACAAAAACTACTCAAACACTGGGTTGTTACGTCCGACCCAGGATCTGAGTAACACAAAAACTACCCAAACACTGGGTTGTTACGTCTGACCCAGGATCTGAGTAACACAAAAACTACCCAAACACTGGGTTGTTACGTCTGACCCAGGATCTGTGTAACACAAAAACTACTCAAACACTGGGTTGTTACGTCCGACCCAGGATCTGAGTAACACAAAAACTACTCAAACACTGGGTTGTTACGTCTGACCCAGGATCTGAGTAACACAAAAACTACCCAAACACTGGGTTGTTACGTCCGACCCAGGATCTGAGTAACACAAAATCAGAATTTTGCTGGCATTTATTTAAATTTTGGGCATTTTTGAGGCAGCACAGTAACAAAAATAATCACATTACAAAGAAGTTATTGATTGCGTTTGCTGTAAGTTTTACGTCAAATCACATTAATGATGTTAAATCAGGCAATGCACCGGTGATTTAGTGATATCCTCACAGTTTGTCATCTTGACTGGTCTTGAGATAAAGTCCGAGACCAAGACAAGACCGAGGAGAAGTGCAGTCGAGACCGAGACAAGACCTTCAAAAAATGGTCTTAAGGCCGGTCTGGAGTACTACAACACTAATGGTTGTGAGATGGTGGTCCAGTGGGTTAAACCATGGAACTGATATGCAGAAGGTTGCTGGTTCTATCCCAGCGGTCTCCACCAGTGTGTCCTTGAGCAAGGCACTTTACTCCATGTTGCTCCAGGGGGATTGTCCCTGTAATATGGGCACTGTAAGTTGCTTTGGATAAAAGCGTCTGCCAAATGCATAAATGTAAATGGATAGTTTCTGCAATGTGTAGCGTCACACGTGTTAGCTCAGGTCCCGCTCAGATGTCTGTGGCTTTAGCGCTGTTAACGCCCAGCTCAGCACTTCCTGTAGGATTCTATTGAGTTTGTGGAGGAACCGCAGCAGAGCTCACGCTGACAGAGAGATGGTGGGAAAATCCGTGTCAGCAATGCAATCACACACTTTAATGTGGCATTTGAAGGACAGATTACACACACATACACTAAAAGACATTCATCATGCTCATCAAATCAGTTTATTTACTTTATGCATCTGGTCTGATTTTACACAAAGCATGCACATCAGGTGAACTGGTTTTCCTCTTGTCATTTCAGGTTTCTGCTGGTTTTCTCCTGTCTGGTTTTGTCTGTGTTCTCCACCATCAGAGAATATGAGAAGAGCTCTGAAGACGCCCTCTACATCCTGGTATATAATATCTCAGCGGCCGCTGATATTGATTCAACACATGTACATTGATCACAGCGGCTCACGGTCATGCTAACCTGATGTGTGTCTGTGTGTGTGTTTGTAGGAGATTGTGACCATCGTGGTTTTCGGAGTGGAATATATCGTAAGGATCTGGTCTGCGGGATGTTGTTGTCGGTACAGAGGATGGAGGGGAAGACTCAAATTCGCCCGGAAACCTTTCTGCGTTATCGGTGAGAATAAAATATGAAGCAGCACAACTGTTTTCAACACTGATAATAATCATAAATGTGTGAGTGGCATATGTGTGTGCATGAGTATGTGAGAGTGGCCTGTGTGTGTGTGTGTGTGTGTGAGTGGCATATGTGTGTGCATGAGTGTGTGAGAGTGGCCTGTGTGTGTGTGTGTGTGTGAGTGGCATATGTGTGTGCATGAGTGTGTGAGAGTGGCCTATGTGTGTGCATGAGTGTGTGAGAGTGGCCTGTGTGTGTGTGTGTGTGAGTGGCATATGTGTGTGCATGAGTGTGTGAGAGTGGCCTATGTGTGTGCATGAGTGTGTGAGAGTGGCC
>CM042250.1:53119972-53134972 GCA_023566225.1 Romanogobio albipinnatus
ACTCGCATTTCAAGGAAAATGAAAATTGAGCGGAAGTACGTAGGAGGGCGGAGCCAGGCTAGAAGATTGCTGCCATCTACTGGAAAACAAACACTTTTGCTAGTTCTCAATGAACAGTTTGTGCATGAATGCTAGATGCAATTACTGCAATTAGTTTTATGCAATTTACTGCAATAGTTGCTATTTGTGTTTAGGCTGTAATGTGGCGTAGGTCTATTTTTGTATAGTTTAACTATCATCAAAAATAAAACAATTCCACAACTTAGACTGATAACATGTAGTGCTAAAACTTGATACAAGTAAAATCTTGCCTAGGGCAGCAAATTGGTCAGGGCCAGGCCTGCACACACACACAAACGCACACACACAGGGGTGTTTTTGAGAAATATGGGGACATTCCATAGGCGTAATGGTTTTTATACCGTACAAACCGTATTTTCTATCCCCCTACACTGCCCCTAAACCTACCCATCACACACACACACACACACTGCCCCTGCCCCTAAACTTAACCCTCACAGGAGACTGTGCAGTTTACTTTCTGTGAAAAAAAAACTCATTCTGTGATTTATTAGCATTTTGAAAAGTGAGGACATGGGGAACGTCCTCATATTTCACCCTCTTTTTGCAATACCTATGTCATACCCATGTCATTATACACATTTGTGTCCTGATATTTCACAAAAACATGCACACACACACACACACACACACACCAGTCCGCTCATTTTATTGCGTTTAACCACAGCTGTCGTCGTTTTTTGGTCTGGCAGTAGTAGCAGGTATGCAGAGCCTGTACTCCGTCGATTCTGATACCCAAAAACACAACAAGAGGACATTTTGAGCTCCTCCTCTGTGTTTGTATCGACCGCCCCCAGTTTTTCCTTTGTTTTGCCTCCAGCTAACGCCGTGACGTGATTGTGACGTCGGCGCAAAAAGGGTCTATAGTGCTTTCAGAAGAGATATACTGTATGGCAGTACATATCTTAGATTTACAGTTTCTCAGAATATCCATGAAATCAACCTTGCCTCTGTTAACTTGCTTGAATCATGTTCCTGTCATAGATTCATCAGCGCGTTTAATCATGTAATCTTTCATCTAAATTCAAAATGTTGCAATGTAGCACTTTCTTTTTAAGCTTCGTGTGCAAAAAAAAAAAAGTCACATTATGGAAAAGCATTTTTAGTTGACTGAAAATAGATTTTTTTGAGGTCTTGATGTTCTCGAACAATGCAGCCGAAGCATGAATCAACATTGTTCAAACCCCAATTTCCAAACTGCAAAGTAATCGCACATTTTTCAATCCCATTTCCTTTGCCCTCGAGGAACACGGCAAATAGACCAGATATGATTTTAAGAGGTTTTCTGGCTGCGCCTCCTCCAACGAGGCTTTTTGCTGAGATTGAAACCACAGCAGTCATTCTGTCATTTGTCCAGCTCATTGTTAAAGTGGATTTGAGAGGTCACACCCGTCTTTTGGCTCTGTTCTGAGGAGAGGAGGGAAAGGCGAGGCCGATGCTTAATGAGACGTCCTGATGGAGTGTCAGCTGGAGGTTTGCGATCGATGAGACTTGGCAAGACATAAACTAGTACTGTAAATGCAGGGTTCATGGCCGCAGACCGACAACTGACAGGAACTAGATGTGCAGAGTTTTGAATTTCATGCAATGTGTTTCTGAAAAGTCAGAGTTGAAAGTGTTTGAACTTTAGTCTTTGAGCGAACGCATGACCTGCGCAATAATGTATGCTTCACTAATGTTCCCATTTAGCAATGCAAACATTATTTCTGAATGTTCTCTAAATGTTTAGAATGCCCAGTTTTACAGGTAGTAAGTAATAACGTGCGGGTCATGAACTGCATTGTTTTGTTTTATGTTTCTTGCGATGCTTTTATAATGTTAGTATGATTTTTACATCAAAAAAGGCATTCCTATCCTGACTTTAGCCTCTGATTTGAACGATCTGTTTAAAAGGGCGTGTCTGCTGTGATTGGCTGCTGTGAGACGTCAGTGTAAACGCCCACTGCTGTGATTGGCTGCTGTGAGACTTCAGTGTAAACGCCCACTGCTGTGATTGGCTGCTCTGAGACCAGTGTAAACGCCCACTGCTGTGATGGACTCCTGTGAGACTTCAGTGTAAACGCCCACTGCTGTGATTGGCTGCTGTGAGACTTCAGTGTAAACGCCCACTGCTGTGATTGGCTACTCTGAGACCAGTGTAAACGCCCACTGCTGTGATAGGCTGCTGTGAGACTTCAGTGTAAACGCCCACTGCTGTGATGGGCTGCTGTGAGACTTCAGTGTAAACGCCCACTGCTGTGATGGACTCCTGTGAGACTCCAGTGTAAACGCCCACTGCTGTGATGGACTCCTGTGAGACTCCAGTGTAAACGCCCACTGCTGTGATGGACTCCTGTGAGACTCCAGTGTAAACGCCCACTGCTGTGATGGACTCCTGTGAGACTTCAGTGTAAACGCCCACTGCTGTGATGGACTCCTGTGAGACTCCAGTGTAAACGCCCACTGCTGTGATGGACTCCTGTGAGACTCCAGTGTAAACGCCCACTGCTGTGATAGGCTGCTGTGAGACTTCAGTGTAAACGCCCACTGCTGTGATTGGCTGCTGTGAGACTTCAGTGTAAACGCCCACTGCTGTGATGGGCTGCTGTGAGACTTCAGTGTAAACGCCCACTGCTGTGATGGACTCCTGTGAGACTCCAGTGTAAACGCCCACTGCTGTGATGGGCTGCTGTGAGACTTCAGTGTAAACGCCCACTGCTGTGATTGGCTGCTGTGAGACTTCAGTGTAAACGCCCACTGCTGTGATTGGCTGCTGTGAGACTTCAGTGTAAACGCCCACTGCTGTGATTGGCTGCTCTGAGACCAGTGTAAACGCCCACTGCTGTGATGGACTCCTGTGAGACTTCAGTGTAAACGCCCACTGCTGTGATTGGCTGCTGTGAGACTTCAGTGTAAACGCCCACTGCTGTGATTGGCTGCTGTGAGACTTCAGTGTAAACGCCCACTGCTGTGATAGGCTGCTGTGAGACTTCAGTGTAAACGCCCACTGCTGTGATTGGCTGCTGTGAGACTTCAGTGTAAACGCCCACTGCTGTGATGGACTCCTGTGAGACTCCAGTGTAAACGCCCACTGCTGTGATGGACTCCTGTGAGACTCCAGTGTAAACGCCCACTGCTGTGATGGGCTGCTGTGAGACTTCAGTGTAAACGCCCACTGCTGTGATTGGCTGCTGTGAGACTTCAGTGTAAACGCCCACTGCTGTGATGGACTCCTGTGAGACTTCAGTGTAAACGCCCACTGCTGTGATGGACTCCTGTGAGACTTCAGTGTAAACGCCCACTGCTGTGATTGGCCGCTGTGAGACTTCAGTGTAAACGCCCACTGCTGTGATGGACTCCTGTGAGACTTCAGTGTAAACGCCCACTGCTGTGATTGGCTGCTGTGAGACTTCAGTGTAAACGCCCACTGCTGTGATTGGCTGCTCTGAGACTAGTGTAAACGCCCACTGCTGTGATGGACTCCTGTGAGACTTCAGTGTAAACGCCCACTGCTGTGATGGACTCCTGTGAGACTTCAGTGTAAACGCCCACTGCTGTGATTGGCTGCTGTGAGACTTCAGTGTAAACGCCCACTGCTGTGATTGGCTGCTCTGAGACTAGTGTAAACGCCCACTGCTGTGATTGGCTGACATCTTTGTATATGAAATAGTATTAACTCTCTCGAAAACGTTGAGCACGTTTTTACAATTACAGCTCTCAAGGTTTACTAATCGTGAAAAGTGTTGATTTATATTTAGATCTATAGCATTATATTTAGGGAGCGTTCTTCGATCACTTTCTATATATAATTTAATCACAATTTAAATTACAGATTATTTTCATCTAATTAGTGAAAACAATGTGAAGTTAAGCAAGTAGTCACTGATTTGATTTTTGACAAAGAGCATCTGACTGTACATGAATCATTACATTTCAGAAATCACTGGTCTCAGATCAGGCATCAGAATGAACACGGGTACTCACATGTTGTGGCGTTACTGTCGAGTCTAAATCGTAAAAGTCTGTTTGCGAACTGGTACTGATTTACCAGAGAATCCACAGTGAAATGTAGCGAACACAAATAAATAATGCTGGACTGAGACATTTACATTGTTGAGAATAAATAAGCTCATTCCTAGCATTAGGAGCCTTTCGAATGTGATGTTATTTGTAGTCTCTCCTCGTCATCTCACTAACACTCCAGTGGGCGGAGCCAAAGTTGTGATGATGATATAGGCGTTGATCTTCTTCTGCAGAGGCGGTCTTTCAGCGATCACATTACACAACGACTCGTTCTCTGGGCTTGGTTTCAATAAAAGCTCTTTTTGGACTAACAAGAAAGTTTTCAGTTCTTATAAAATGATGAACTATAGCTCAAGGAAAATTAGATTTCTCTGTTCATGACCCCTTTAAAACAATTCAACTAAAATGTTTTTTTGAGAATTCTTTTAAAGACCAAATAACTTTGAACGACATTCTGTTAATGTTGCTTGTTTACAACGTTGAGAGAACCTTGCCAGAAGAACGTTCTGAGAACGTTAGACCTTCAATGATGAGTGTGATGCTTGACTTCATAGAGCTCAATGCATTTGGGAATGTTAATGCAACTCAAACCACACTTAATGGACTTCAGATAAACATTTCTAGAGATAGTTTGCTTGTATCCCGTGCGCTGGTGTTCCTCAGTGGAAGTTGCAGAGAGAATACGTTTTTCCCCGGCTCATTTGTGGTGCAAATCCGTCTTATTAGGATCCGTGAAAACACACGGGGAACATCAACTGTTGTCTTCGTGATGAAAACACATTTTCTCAAACAAACAAACTGACTCATTATATATATTACGCATTGACTGTAAACACGCTGAAATATAAATTAGTTTTAAAGGAGTTGTGCTAGCAGGATGACGTGAGGAAAGGATAGCCGTCTGTGAAATTGTTAGTTTGATTAATAATTAATGGTGGGTATATTAAACAAAAGAGAAAAATAGGTTATTTATGTAGCATTGTGAGAAAATGAAGACTTGATGAGATGATATTCTTTCATACCATTACTTTTATTCAGCAAGGATGCATTAAATTGATCAAAAGTGACATTTATAATGTTACAAAAGATTGTATTTCAAATAAATACTGTCCTTATTCATGTTAAAACATGTTAGCAATATGATAAAACATGCTAGCAACATACTAAATCATGCTAGTAACATGGTAATTCATGTTAAAACATGTTAGAAACATTGTAAACATGTTAGCAAAATGCCAATTCATGTTAACAACATACTAATTAATGATTACAACATGTTAAAACAAGTTAGCAATTTGCTAAATCATGCAAACAAGGCGTTAAAACGTAGTGACATGATAGTTAATGGTAGCAGCATGTAAATTAATGTTAAAACATGCTAACAAAATGTTAAATCATGTTATCAACATGATAAAACATGCTAGCAACGTATTAAATCATGCTAGTAACATGGTAATTCATGTTAAAACATGTTAGCAAAATGTTAAATCATGAAAAAAATGTGTTAAAACATGTTAGAAACATTGTAAACATGTTAGCAAAATGCCAATTCATGTTAACAACATACTAATTAATGATTACAACATGTTAAAACAAGTTAGCAATTTGCTAAATCACGCAAACAAGGCGTTAAAACGTAGTGACATGATAGTTAATGGTAGCAGCATGTAAATTAATGTTAAAACATGCTAACAAACATGCTAAATCATGTTAGTAACATGGTAATTAATGTTAAAACATGTTAACAAAATGCTTAATCATGTAAGCAATGTGATAAAACATGCTAGCAAACATGCTAAATCATGTTAGTAACATGGTAATTCATTTTAAAACATGTTAGCAAAATGTTAAATCATGAAATAAATGTGTTAAAACATGTTAGAAACATTGTAAACATGTTAGCAAAATGCTAATTAATGCTAACAGCATACTAATTAATGATAATAACATGTTAAAGCATGTTAACAAAATGTTAAATCATGTTATCAACGTGATATAACATGCTAGCGACATACTAAATCATTCTAGTAACATGGTAATTCATGTTAAAACATGTTAACAAAATGTTAAATCATGTTATCAACGTGATAAAACATGCTAGCAACATACTAAATCATGATAGTAACATGGTAATTCATGTTAAAACATGTTAGCAAAATGTTAAATCATGAAAGAAATGTGTTAAAACATGTTAGAAACATTGTAAACATGTTAGCAAAATACCAATTCATGTTAACAACATACTAATTAATGATTACAACATGTTAAAAACAAGTTAGCAATTTGTTAAATCATGCAAACAAGGTGTTAAAACGTAGTGACATGATAGTTAATGGTAGCAGCATGTAAATTAATGTTAAAACATGCTAACAAAATGTTAAATCATGTTATCAACGTGATAAAACATGCTAGCAACGTATTAAATCATGCTAGTAACATGGTAATTCATGTTAAAACATGTTAACAAAATGTTAAATCGTGTTATCAACGTGATAAAACATGCTAGCAACATACTAAATCATGATAGTAACATGGTAATTCATGCTAAAATATGTTAGCAAAATGTTAAATCATGAAAGAAATGTGTTAAAACATGTTAGAAACATTGTAAACATGTTAGCAAAATGCTAACTAATGCTAACAACATACTAATGAATGCTAAGACATACTAATTAATGATAGTAACATGTTAGAACATGTTAACAAAATGTTAAATAATGTTAGCAATGTGTCACCATTTTTCACAATTTCCTACACTGATAATAATCATAAATGTTTCTTGAATAAATTCAGCTTTGATCACAGGAATAAATGACACTTTACTATATTCACATAGAGAACAACTGATCTACACTGGAGGAATATTTCACTGTTTGGCTGGAGTTATGATCTAATAAATGCAGACTTGCTGAGCAGAAGAGACGACCCCTGTGGTCTACAGTCTAAAGTCATACACGCATGTTTGATCATTCCATTGATGTGTTCATTATTGAAATGAGTTTTCTTGTTATTGTTGTGGCATCAACTAACAAAGTGAACTTCACTGGTTTCTCTCCAGACAGTCAGTCCCTGCCCAGACTAAGCAGTGAAGTGGATCAGTCTGATTAAGGCGTCTTGTCACTCATTCATGTGCTGTCGTGAGTTCTGGCGGCGTCTCTCTCTCAAGGGCAAGAAAGTGGGCGAATGCGCTTGCGGTGCATTTTTCAGTCTAAAATGAGTCGCAGTGGCGTAACGTTGCAGCCTCTGTGTTCAAGCGGTGTCCCATTTCTTAGCATCCACAGGAAGGAGTGAAGAGACGCACATGCTGACAGAGCAAAAACACTCAGCTTGTCTTTCTTTGGCTTGTTTCAGGAGTTTGCTTGTGTTGCAACAGTGCAGTGATTTTGATTATGGCAGCCGACGTCTTCATCACAAATATTATTGTTAAAGTGCTTTATGTTAGCAACATGCTAATTCGTGTTAACAATATGTTAAAATATGCTTGCAGCATGCTAAATCATGTTAGCAACATGTTAACAGCATGCTTGAGCATGCTACCAACATGCTAATTCATGTTAACTTGTTAAAACGTGCTAGCAGCATTCTATATCATGTAAGCAAACATGCCAGGTCATGTTAACAATGTGTTAAAACATGTTAATTAATGTTAACGTGTTAAAACATGTAAGCAACGGGTTAAATCGGGTTAGAAAAATGCTAGTTAATGCTAACAAAATGCTACACCAAGTTAGCTACATGTTAATTCATGTTAACAATATGGTAAAACATGTTTGCAAAATGTTAAATCATGTTAGAAACATGGTAAACATTTTGCCAAATGCTAATTAATGATAACATGTTAAAACATGGTAGCATGGTAGTATGTGTTAAAACACATAGCGACGTGATTGTTAATGCTAACAGCATGTTAATTCTTGTTAAAACATGCTAACAAAATTTTAAATCATGTTATCAACGTGATAAAACATGCTAGCAAAACATACTAAATCATGCTAGTAACATGGTGATTCATGTTAAATCGTGTTAACAAAAATGCGAAACCATGTTAGCAATGTGTTAAAATATATTAGCAACATGGTGATTCGTGTTAAATCATGTTAAACCATGTTAGCAATATGTTAAAATATGGTAGCAACATGGTAATTCATGTTAAATCGTGTTAAGAAAATGCTAAACCATGTTAGCAATGTGTTAAAATATGTTAGCAACATGGCGATCCATGTTAAAACCTGTTAAAATGCTAAACCTCTTTAGCAATGTGTTAAAATATGTTAACAAACATGCTAATTCATGTTGACAGCGTGTTAAAATATGGTAGTAACATGTTAATCATGCTAATTCATGATAGCAAAACATGCTAGCAAAATGCAAATTCATTCTAGTAATGTGTTAAAACATTTTAGCGTTGTGCTAATTCACGCTAACAACATTCTAAACCATGTTAGCAAAATGCTAATTTATGTTAACATGCTAAAACATGCTAGGATCCTGGTAATTAATGCTAAATCATGCTAGCAATGTTGTAAATCATGCTAGAAACGCATGTTCCCTCGCTGTCACAAACTTCAATTTTTAACAATTTAATTCAAACTTTAAGCTTGTCAATGTTTCAGACAAGGCTTTTTCAAGCCAACTTCAAAGTTTGTTTATCTAGTTGTCTTTCATGTAGTGTGTAATATAAAAATAATAAAAGATAAAAGGAGATATTGTCTCTTAAAAGAAAGAAGCGATTCTGAACCACCTGTAACACATTTGCATAATGCCCGCCTCTGGTCATGATTGGCTGAACAGCGTCTACTTTTCCCGCCCCCAAACACTGCAGTTGTAGCTGAGATCGGAAGAGTTTGTTTTGTGTTGTTCATGTCGCCCAATCACAAAAGACTGAGCCGTCTGACCAATCAGAGCAGAGCAGGCTCTGGGAAAGGAGGGGCTTAGAGAGGCTGAATCTTCGAATGAACCGTTTCAGACACTGTGAGAAAAGAGCAATGTGTATTATGAGAAGTGCATGTCAAACTATTGTAGGAGACGCCGAAACACAATTAGGAACCTTTAAAATAGTATAATGGGGCACTTTAAGCATAATTCATATTATGGATGCCACTTCAATGCACTTGATTTTGATGTTTACTAATCCTGTGCTTGCATGCGCCCTCAACAGGAACTGATCACAGCCTGGTACATTGGCTTCCTGTGCCTGATCCTGGCCTCGTTCCTGGTGTACCTCGCTGAGAAGGAGGATAATGAGATGTTTGAAACCTACGCCGATGCGCTCTGGTGGGGTCTGGTAAGCACTTCGCACTCCCTCGCCATTAACCAGTACACTCGAAGTAATGTTCCATGTCCACAGAGCTCTCATAATGTGGTCTGAGATTGATATTATTCCAGATTGCATTGATCTGTTTAATTCCTTGGATAACTCACTACTGCGCTACTTCCATTTATGGACTGATAAACACTATTTGTTTTCTTGCACTCAATGTTCTGTAAGTGGTGCATAAGCACTCATGCATTGTTGTGTTTCATAATTTCAGCTTTATTATATGGTTAATCAACACTCAGGGTAGTTTCTCTATCAAAGGCAGCAGTTTCTCTCAGGACTGCAGTGAGTGCCAGGAAATTGCTGGCGTGATTCCTCTGGACATAAACTCAAGGACATCAGATAGACTAACAGCTGAAGCCTACACACAGGACTAGAAGACGAGCGAGTCTTTGAGGATTATTAATTATGCAGGGATGTTTATCGCTCGTTGAGTTTGATGAGATGATATTTCAGGAAGATCACAGAGTAATCTTGTGTGGATGGAGTTGGTGGAGTTTTTCATATTTTTTTTTCTGAATTGCTTCTTGTGTGAGCCATCTGTATAAATCATGACACCAGAAGGACCAGAGATTATGTCTGTAACCATGCATAAATGTATTTTTGCTGCTTTACTTTGACTGGCCTTCATGTCAAATCATGTATTTAACCCTCTGGTCCTCTTCGGTCAAAAATGACCGAAACATTTGACGTTTTTTTGCTTAATCGGAATGGGATGACACTTGGTGACTTTTGTCGCATTAGTTATGTGAACACACAAAAAAATCATGGAGATGATTCGGTTATGTTAAAGGGTCGGAAAAAAAATTGTCACACTTGTCTCCTTCGCGGTCAAAAATGACCGACATAGGAAATTAATGGGAAATACGCAAAAATACAAAAACTCAGGGAATCTTTTGGTGATACAAACCACAAATCAGCCATGATCCAGAAAAAAAGTGCACAGCAATGTAGGGGTGACTCTCTAAAATATCAAGAATGAAAAATAGACACAACCAACCCCCCCCCACCCCCCCGCCCCCCACTCAAACACACACACACACAAATTACATTCAAAAAGTGAAACTTATATATTATATTCATTCATTACACACAGACTGATATATTTCAAACGTTTATTTCTTTTAATTTTGATGATTATAACAGACAACTAAGGAAAATACCAAATTCAGTATGTCAGAAAATTTAAATATTGTGAAAATGTTCAATATTGAAGACACCTGGTGCCACACTCTAATCAGCTAATTAACTCAAAACACCTGCAAAGGCTTTAAATGGTCTCTCAGTCTAGTTCTGTAGGCTACACAAGGAGAGGAGAAGATTGTGAAACAAAACCCATTCAAAAATGTGGGGGAGATTCACAAAGAGTGGACTGCAGCTGGAGTCAGTGCTTCAAGAACCACTACGCACAGACGTATGCAAGACATGGCTTTCAGCTGTCGCATTCCTTGTGTCAAGCCACTCTTGAACAACAGAAGCGTCAGAAGCGTCTCGCCTGGGCTAAAGACAAAAAGGAAAAAAAGTGGTCCAAAGTTATATTCTCTGATGAAAGTAAATTTTGCATTTCCTTTGGAAATCAGGGTCCCAGAGTCTGGAGGAAGAGAGGAGAGGCACACAATCCACGTTGCTTGAGGTCCAGTGTAAAGTTTCCAGTCAGTGATGGTTTGGGGTGCCATGTCATCTGCTGGTGTTGGTCCACTGTGTTTTCTGAGGTCCAAGGTCAACGCAGCCGTATACCAGGAAGTTTTAGAGCACTTCATGCTTCCTGCTGCTGACCAACTTTATGGAGATGCAGATTTCATTTTCCAACAGGACTTGGCACCTGCACACAGTGCCAAAGCAACCAGTGCCTGGTTTAAGGACTGTGGTATCCCTGTTCTTAATTGGCCAGCAAACTTGCCTGACCTTAACTCCATAGAAAATCTCTGGGGTATTGTGAAGAGGAAGATGCGATATGCAGAAGAGCTGAAGGCCACTATCAGAGCAACCTGGGCTCTCATAACACCTGAGCAGAGCCACAGACGGATCGACTCGATGCCACGCCGCATCGCTGCAGTAATTCAGGCAAAAGGAGCCCCAACTAAGTATTGAGTGCTGGACATGCTCATACATTTCATGTTCATACTTTTCAGTTGGCCAAGATTTCTAAAAATCCTTTCTTTGTATTGATCTTAAGTAATATTCTAATTTTATGAGATACTGAATTTGGGATTTTCCTTAGTTGTCTGTTATAATCATCAAAATCACAAGAAATAAACATTTAAAATATCAGTCTGTGTATTATGAATGAATATAATATACAAGTTTAACTTTTTGAATGGAATTAGTGAAATAAATAAACTTTTTGATGATATATATATGTGTGTGTGTGTGTGTGTGTGTGTGTGTGTGTGTGTGTGTGTGTGTGTGTCACAGTACATTGCCCAAGAATACTCACAAAGGGCAAGACAAAACCAAGTGCAAAGAATAAGTCCATGGTGGAACCAGGGGAAAGCCATGAGCAGGAGAAGCCAGATGTATACCAAGACCACAGTCGGCATGCATTTTTAGGACGAAGCCAGAGGAAAGGCAGGGCCTGGTGGAGCCGATGGGATGGAAGGCAGAGGTGCAACCAGCAGCCAGTAATCCTGAACCTTGGTGATGTCTGACTAAGGCGCAGCCAGTGGGACGAGGAAGCCTGGTGGAGCAGGTGGGATGACAGGCCACGGTGGAGCTGAGGGAACATTGAGCCAAGGTGGAGCCGACGGGCCGGCGGACCGAGGTGGAGTCTGGGGCTCTGTGGTTTGAGACGGAGACATGGACTCCTCACACTAAGGCGATGCTGGGGATGGGAAGACACGAGGCAAATCAGCAGTACTGCAAGGAAACAGCTGAGGATGATCTGAGGGGCAGACAGGGACCAGAGGAGTAAGGGCAGATTAAATATGCAGGTTAAATAGAGGAGGTGGGAGAGGGAGGCTGGGCGGGTAATCTGAAGATTCTGAGGGTGCTGGAGATACAGGACATACTGAAGAGACAAGGATGTTTGAACTGGGTATTGTCAATTAAATAAAAAAAACAGTCTATTAAGTCCTCTAAAAAGTCTCCCCATAGTCCATATTCACCTTACAGCGACCTTGCATCCTTACCTTGCAGTGGCGGGGCTTCCATCCATGCCCTCAAACTCCACAAGTACTCCTTCGGTGACGGGCATTTTTGCAGACCGCGCACCTGGTCAGACATTATATTGGGCTGCGGCTCTGGGGCGGAACATGGCTCGCTGTCTCTTTTTCCGCGGCAGGCTCCATCTCTGCGGTGGGATCAGGCTCCGTCTGGCTGAATGTTGGCTGACTGGGCACTGGGTTAGGTGGAGGGGTGCTGGTAGGCTCAGCGAGGCCGATGGTGAATGCCGAGTTTCACACATGCAGCGAAACCTTGTTGAGGACCAGATGAGAACGCATGTAACTATAAATACTGAACCAAATTATGACTAATAGGCTACAGGTGAACTAAATAAGAAAAAAACAGACTAGAAATTAGGTCAAGACAAACGGGAACAAACAAAGCATACTCCTCACAATATATATATATATATATATATATATATATATATATATATATATATATATATATATATATATATATATATATATATATATATATATATATATATATACTGTGTATGTGTATTATATTGTATATACCAGGGGCTTTCAAACTTTATGATGCCAAGGACCCCCAAATATGATGAACCTTTTATGAGGGACCCCCTTCCTAAAATCCATCTATATATTTTTTAATGTATGGAAAAAAAACCTTTTAAACTGTTAGATACATAGTTAGTGTGACATTATAAATACAACATTGTTTCCAAACTTAAATTGGTTATACTTAATGTTAGATGTATAAACCTTATATTATTTGTATAAGCAACTTTCACAAATGTATTTAAGCAGCTTGCGTACTGTTAAGAATACTGCCTTACAACCCGAGATAAAGGGGACTATAGTGAGAGAAACTCACTAGAAAGATACAAAGCAAACATACACAATTCTGGAAAGTATGTATATGGCAAGAAAGGAGGGAAACATTTAGAATATTTTATTATAATAATATATATATATATATATATATATATATATATATGTATGTATATATATATATATATATATATATATATATATATATATATGTATATGTATATATATATATATATATATATATATATATATATATATGTATATGTATATATATATATATATATATATATATATATATATATATATATATATATATATATATATATATATATATATATATATATATATATATATATATATATATATATATATATATATATATATATATGTATATATATATATATATATGTATGTGTATGTATGTATGTGTATTTATGAATATATGATGAGATGGTGACCCAGAAATATTAGAGAGCAGCCAATGACGATGATTGAATTACTGTGCAGGAACAGAAATGATTTCATGAGTAACTGGAAGCTGACGGCAGTTTCTCTCGATGTCCCACAGATCACTCTGACGACCATCGGCTACGGCGATAAATATCCCATAACCTGGAATGGGCGTCTCCTCGCCGCGACCTTCACCTTGATCGGCGTGTCCTTCTTCGCACTGCCTGCGGTGAGTCTCCGGGGAGCCGTGAGGAAACCAACAAATAAAGTCTAACAGGCTTTAATGGAGTGCTGTGTGGAGAGCAGAATCAGACCAGGGCAGTTTACTGTGAATATAACAACCACACCTCCTGATCCATAGCAGTTCTGCTTTAGTGGAAACACATCTGTGAATAATTTCAGATTCATTGAAACCTTAGTTTAACATTTTGGTAACACTTTACTTAAAGCCTTTATAATGCATTTTAAAGATATCCATAATGTGTGCATTACATTTTTCATAAATAATTGTAACCAAAGTCAAAATGCATTATAATATTTGCAGGTTCTTGAAATTCGTGAGATGTGAAATCTTGTTTGTCATGTGTTTTTATGCATTATACATTCTAAAAGTGTTACAGTGAGTAGAACTGTGGTTACAATTAATCATGAGATCTTACAGTGCATTATAAAGAGTATTACAAGGCATCATTAATGCATTAAAATACTTTTAGAATGCATTATAATTTTTTGCAGAAATTGGAAGATATCCTTTCTAGTCCATCTATTGACAGCCTTCAGACCGTCCACATTCACAGCCAAACCTGTTAACAAATATTCAGAGAGAATGTGACTACATTACAAACAAAACTACATAATTAAATTAATGGGTTAAATCCAGTGGGTTAAACCATGGAACTGATATGCAGAAGGTTGCTGGTTCGATCCCAGCGGTCACCACCAGTGTGTCCTTGAGCAAGGCACTTTACTCCATGTTGCTCCAGGGGGATTGTCCCTGTAATAAGGGCACTGTAAGTCGCTTTGGATAAAAGCGTCTGCCAAATGCATAAATGTAAATGTAAATTAGACTGTGTTGCTGCAAAAACCTGGTAACTCAATAAAAGAGTACTTCATCAGAAGATCGGACACTCCGTGTTAGTGCAGCGTAACAGACTCTGTTTCAGGAAAAACTATGTCCAATCATCATTAAAA
>CM042250.1:53137472-53159972 GCA_023566225.1 Romanogobio albipinnatus
AAGCTTTAGAATCATATGTTTATGACATGTTATTATTGGATGTGAAGCATATTTTGCCCTGATCGTTCAATGCAGTTTGAGAAATATACTGATTTTCTCTGTTCCTCAGAGTTCACAGTCTGCAGTGTATTTATTAATAGTACCTTGCTAGTTTTTTGTCGATTCTTCTGTCCAAAGAAGCTTCTAGATTTACATAAGCATTGTGCAGCACTTCCTCTTCACACATCATCCGTGTGCCAACAGCTCCTGTGTGTGTTTTTCCAGACTCATCCCTCCCCTGAACCAGCTCGATCTCCTGAGAAACCTCAAGAGCAAATCCGGCCTGTCCTTTAGGTAACGTCAAACCTTTTATTTTTCTCGGATAAATAATGCGTTTATGTGTTAAAGCATTGAATTGTAGCATCTCAAGGTAAATTGATACGGTGTCAAGACATGAGAAATCAAATTTGCCTTGACTGTTTGACAAATAAGAGGTTTTTGTGCCATTAACCCCTTAACTGTCACCCCCCTTTTTGAGAATACACATGAAAACACACTATACAAACTTAAAGGGCTGTAATTCATGAATACTTTGGAATATAGACGTAAGTTTGGTCTCGTTTTAAAGAAGATACGCTGCAGATTATTGAAATAAAAAATATGAAAGTATGAAAAAGTTATGGAAGTTTAAATGAAATGAAAATTCTGTACTAAATATTTTTTATTTTAGATAATATATATATTTTACAAAATATTTTTTACTATAAAATCAAAGCCATGTGTCTAACTAAGTTGTGTTCCAAATTTGAAGTGTATATCACAATAATTGAAGTTCCCATGAGATTTTTTTAGGCGCTATACCAAAAATAGCCACCGGGTGTCATCCACATTTTTTTAATGCATTTTCCTTTAAATGTCTGTCCAAATATCACTTCCATCACAAAACAGTCACCAAATATGGAACCTTGAGACTCAGACCTTTCTGACGATGTGTGTTTTGTCCAGATTAGAAAAGATTTTGATTATAAAGTTCAAATAAATGTTGTAATATGAAACATGACACCGCCCCCCCTAGGGGGAGGAGCCCGCTAGAAGAATTTAGAGTACTGTTTCCATGGTAACACAACGTCCGATTTCAAAACGGGTTTCACAGGATGAATTTTGAGTTCGTAAGCTTTCGAATGATACCTAATTTATAATAATTACTAAAATATATTATACGAAAAAAAGGCGATAAAAAAGAGCGCCAGGCGTCCCGCTAGTAGGACGGTGACAGTTAAGGGGTTAAAACATCCTGCAAGTTTCAGAGCTTAAAGCGTCCTCCTCATTATAAACAAAGCATTTATTTAATCAAGCTCCAAAAATGGCTCATGTGGATATACTGCAGGATCTGTGACGTCACACGGGCAAACACATTTGCATATGCCCGCCTTAAGAGAAAGACATCAGCGAATACTTATAAATCGTCACATCATAGGCCCTGCCCATTGGCATTCATTCGATAACGGCTGACATTTGCCTACGCTGGATGTCAAAGGCAAATAGAAGCCATTATATTCTAGCCTGGTCCTTTCATTTGTTCAGAGAGTCCGGCCGCTCTCCATTGCTAGCGTTTACTTCCTGGAAGGCGGGAACTCTGTTGAAGTTTAAAGGGATAGTTCACCCAAAAATGAAAATTCTGTCATCATTTACTCGCCCTCAAGATGTTCCAAACCTGTATGAGTTTCTTTGTTCTGCTGAACACAAAAGAAGATATTTTGAAGAATGTTTGTAACAAAGTAGATAGAGCAACCATTGACTACCATAGTATTTTTCCCCTACTAGGGTAGTCAATGGTTGATGGCGAGTTAATGATGACAGAATTTTCATTTTTGGGTGAACTATCCCTTTAAGGGCGCTTTCACACCTACCTTGTTTGGTCCGGATTTTCTGGTCCGAATCAAAATTACAGGTGTGAAACCTCCCCCATACCACGGTCCGGACCAAACAGACGAAATTTGGTCAGGCGAAAAGAGGTAGTCTCGGTCCGGATCAAACCTGAACAAAGGTTCGGTTCGTTTTTTAGTGTGAAAGCATTTTCTGTATGGTTCGTACTTTCAGACCATTTACAGGAAGTTCCTGTTTAAATATTACAATGTTATTTTTTAATTTCATCTAGGCTACATTGATTATGAAAAGTGAAAAGATGCGCAATCTGTCAGAAGACAGGTCAGAAATGATTTTGAAAGAAATTTTGCTTAGAAAGCCTTTCTTTAATGTGAATTTCGTTTTGTGTAAATTCTATCTTAATTTTAATCAACGTTTCATCAGATAATTGCCTGAATTTAATAATTTAATAAGCAAATAGTCTATAGCAGACAATAATCGCGGGAGCGATCACATGCTTTGCAAATGAACTGGAGCGCGTCTCAAATAAACCCAAACTCAGCAGCTACTTGTCTCACAAACATGAGAAATATGTGTAAATATAGCCTGAAATATCCACTTTTAAACGTAACGAAAAGAAAATAGTCAAGCAATGCGCACTGTTCACTAGTGGCAACGATATGCGTCCGTTCATTCATTCTTGTCAAAGACGCTGACGTCAGACGCACGTCCGTTTACAAACCAATCAATGTCCAGATGCCGCCATAGATGATGACGAGTGGACGCAAGTGTGTCATATAAAGTTCTTTAGTGCGCTCGCATAATTGCAATGTGAAACCAAACCAAAACTAACCGAATTTATAAAATGTATCAAAACATGAACTTCGTTTCGGACCTTGTTGCGGACTTTCTGGTGTGAAAACGCACACGCATGACACACATCTCGACCAAACGTTAGCGATTGGTTATGGCAGATCCAATAGTTTTAGGGCGTTTTCACACCTGAAAGTCCGCACCAAGGTCCAAACCGAAGTTCATGTTTTGATACATTTTATACATTCGGTTAGTTTTGGTTTGGTTTCACATTGCAATTATGCGAGTGCACTAAAGAACTGCACATGACACACTTGCGTCCACTCGCCTCTGTTTCTCTCATGGAAGTAAAAATAAATGTGCAGTGATAAAACCTAACACCCGTGCATTCAGATGATTTATTCACAGTGGAGAGTTCTGTGATCGGGAACGTGCTGCTCTCGTGGTCCATAACATGAATGTGCTGTAAATAAAATATCATATGCTTGGTATGATAAGAATAAATGCTGCCGTAAATAATGGCCCAATTCAAATGTTTACGTGCTTTTCTTCTCTTTATTGTTTGAGCGGTGATTAAATATATTGCTCTTGTAAACACTCGCCAGCATTTAACCCTCTGGTGCTCTTCGTTTAGGGGTTGCATTAGTTGTCTAGTAGAGTGACCGGACACCTAAAAATTAAACTTCCTCCACCCCAGTAAAACCAATGCCATTTATTTTTCTTCAATAATATTTTTCTTTTTAATTTTGTATTTTGAGATGATTTGATGGTATTTTTTAAAATATTTATGCAATAAGTATGGTCTATTTTTGCCATTGAAAATTATAAAATTTTTCTTTTTTTATTATTATTATTGCAGTATTTCAGGTTAAAATAGAAACTAGGCCTTCAAAATATTTTTTTTTGAAGGCAGATTAGCGCCCTCTTTTGGAATTATTTGAGAAATCATGCAACCATGGGTGTGGCCACTAGAGGTCTCTATAGGAGAGGCTTGGGAATTCACTAGTTCTGTTTTGAACACATTTAATGATTTTATTTTGATGGATTTGAATATATATTTAAAAAATCTCAAAGACTATTTATGAAGATTTCCCATTTATTTCCTTTAGTGTCATTTTTGACCGAAGAGCACAAGTGGGAGTATTTTTTTTACGACCACTTAACATGCCCGATTCATGCTCTCAATTTGTGTGTTTACATACCTAATGCTAGAAAAGTCACCAAGTTTCATATCATTCTGATGAAGCTGTGATTTAAAAAAAAATCCAAATATGGTTCATAGGTTCAGTTTTTCATAGGTGTGTGTGTATAAGTGTGCGTGTGTGTGTGAGTGTCAATATCACACTCTTGATGTTTTAGAGTGTCACCCCTTCACTGCTGTGTACTTTTTTTCAGCATTGTGGCCGATTTGTAGATTGTACACACAAATATTCGGAGAATTTTTGTGTTTTTGCTGATTTCCCATTCATTTCCTATGGTCGTTTTTTTTTTTTACGACCATTTAGCATGCTCGAGTCATGACCCCAATTTTTACATACCTAAAGCTAGAAAAGTCACCAAGTTTCATATCATTCCGATGAAGCTGTGATTTTTAACATTTCAAAACAGAAAATTTTCCGGTCTGACAGTGAAGTGCAACCGTACGGTGCTCTGCAGGGGTCAAAAAGGATATAAACTGTGAATTTTGAAGTGATATATTCTTTAAAACTTAGAGATGTGGATTCGGACAGCAATTAAATGACCACACGACCTGGTGTTTGTCTAAAACAGTAGGTCATTCGGACGGAGATTTTTACGTGGGTGGTGGGAGACGGACGGCAATAAAATCACTGACACTGGCAATAAAATCACTGACCCTGTAAATTTACATTCATGCATTTGGCAGACACTTATATCCAAAGCGACTTACAGTGCCCTTGTTACAGGGACAATCCCCCTGAAGCAACATGGAGTAAAGTGCCTTACTCAAGGACACACTGGTGGTGACCGCTGGGATCGAACCAGCAACCTTCTGCATATCAGTTCCATGGTTTAACCCACTGGACCACCAACTCACATTATGATGACAAATGATGACAATGTCTTCCGACCACACGAGAAACAATTACCGTCCCAATAGGGCTTCAGCAACTCCTTCACCACTAACGGAGCGAGCTGGAAAAACCACAACATCATGGCCACCAACAGAACTCAGCAAAGATTGTTCTTGCTCCGGCTTTAACTTCTGGATATTCGGCAGCGGTGCCACAACGGAATGAACGGCTTCACTCGCATCTTTCTCCGCCGCCATTACTGAACTACAAGTCAAACTAGCGCACGACATCAACGTCATCGCTCTCAGCCACGCCCTCTGTTCACTGATTGGACCAGTAAAAAATATGATTGGAGAAAACCTAAGAATGTACCGCAATCCCAGACGGAGAACTGAAGGAAAATAAAAATTGAGCGGACGTACGTAGGAGGGCGGAGCCAGGCTAATTATATTCACTGACGCTGTCTACACTGGGATGCGCGTTCAGTTTCTGGATCCCTGATCGCATCGGAGGATTATATGTTGGTTCGGAGCATTTTATTTAGTAAATGAGGCACAGTGTAATGGAGAGTTTGCAACGAAGCTTATGTTGACGTATGAAGCAGCGACTATTGACTCTGACAGCAGCTGCATCACAAACCATAAGTGAATGCTTTCATAATGCTTTGTCTGTAAATGACGGTTTTATATGGGTAATGTTTTCAAACAGCGAGCAGTGTTGATACTTTTACCTATGGAGTGATGTTAGCCAATCATAACAGTGGGCGTTTCCTGACACGCCTTAAAAGAGCCGCGCCTTAAAAACCTGATCATTTCAGACACAGGCTCAGAATGGTTGAAAATGATCATTTTTGCTCATATATATTATAATTACATTATAAATGAACCTCAAGGAACATTTTAAAGGAGGCATGAAATGGCTTTTTAAAAAAAAATGTATACTGTTTGTCTGAGGTCAACTTATGACATTCGCGTTGTTTTTACATTCAGAAACATCATAATGAATAAGTAATAGACTATTTTCTTCCCTGGTTTTGAGGCTCTCTGAAGAAACGCTGGGTTTTAATGGGCGTGCTGCACTCAAGACTTGGAAGTAAACGCCCACGGCTAGGATTGGATAAGATTTGCATATTTAATGAGCTTCGTCTCCTTCAGTACATGTGGGTTTTGAAAGCGTGTGGGGAATCGCTCACAGGACTCGCAAAATATCTTTATCTAACAAACACAAAGATTCATCTCTCATCCACCCCCCATTGATTGGAATGTTATTTTTCATTACTTTGATCGGTGAATAACTGCGACCCGTTCACACACACACACACGCACACGCGCACGCGCAAGAAAGGAATGTTATTTCACTATTTAAGATAGTCCGTCGGCAGGCCGGTGATACGTTTTGGTAGCCCGTCTGAAAAACACATAGCCCCGGGATGTTGGGCTTTGCAAGCCCTGGCCCATAACGTTACAAGTTTGAGTCTGATCACGAATGAACCAATAACACCTTCTCTAGCCTGTGACCGTGTGCTAAGGTATGCTCAGTTAGACACGTACACATAATCAATACTATCTGTAACAATGCAATACTAACACATATTTTTACTCACATGAGTGTGTTGCACCGTTCCTGTCGGATCCAATATAGAAGGCACAGCATTGTGTTTTAATCTCAATATGTCTGCAAATCCAGTCTCTGTATCTGGTTTACAATCGATTCCGCGGTGAAATGAAGGAACAAACGCAATGTCTTACACACGTGAGCTGGAACCGCCATGTTTATTGCTCGGTAGCGTGATCCGTTTAGCTCCACGAGTCGGTGGGCGGGGCTTCTGCATTCTATGACTTCAATGGTCGACATATTCTGAGATCTCTCGTTTTCTGGGCCTGATGTCAATAAAAGCTTTTATTTGACTTACAAGGAAGTTTTCAGCTCCGAAACGTACAGGATATTCTTATATCACGATTAACTTTTATATATCAAAGGCTCAAGGGAAAGTTGATTTCTCAATTCATCACCCGTTAAAGTAATACAAAAATCCATGTCATGATCCATTTAATATTTGATAGGATATCGTTCAAAAAGGTAACCCGTTTCAATAGTATGATTTTGTGTTCCAACACAGGAAGGAATCCCAACCTGAACCCTCTCCGAGGTTAGTACAAATCATATTTCTCAGACACCACAAAACAGTGTTTCTTCTAATATCATATTTAATGCTTACTTTTGCATGCATCATGTCAGTGTCATCCGTTCTGTCAGCACAGGATGTGTTTCAGAGATGTTGTTTGTGTGCAAATATTTTACCAGTCCAGTGATGCATGTCGGCATCAATGAACACATTGTTTGCGTGTGCACGTGTGTGTGTATATAAGCTTGACCTTGTTTGTGTGCAGACAGATGTGTGGCGTTTAATAAGCCAATGAATATATCCGCCCACGTTTCAGTGAAACATGGAAACTCCTGCAGCTTTCCTCCAGGGAAACACTTCATAATAACCTTCATTAACAAACATACGTAATGCAGTTCATTCAGAAATTACTATGAACAACAGCACTGTTTGATTGTACTTTATTTGTAATCATTTTTGGGAATGTACTGAATACAACTGCAAATACTGTACATGAAGAAAGTACTTAAAAATACTTAGGCCTAAATTTACCATTTATTTTGTAAAAGTGTAATTATAAGCATTTATGGTATGTGAGCAAAAGTTAACGACATGTTTGAATTGATGAACATTTAATGCACAACGTGTCATTACAGTCTCTAACTTTTAAACCCTTTTACCCTTCACAGTCAGAAAGTGAGTCTGAAAGAGCGCGTGTTCTCCAGCCCGAGAAACTCTGCGACCAAAGGGAAGAACTCTCCTCAGGGCCAGCAGTCCCTCCGACGCTCTCCTAGCGCAAACAGCAACGAGGACAGCCCGTCCAAAGTTCCCAAGAGCCTCAGCTTCGGCCAGACAAGTCGGGCCAGACAAGCCTTCCGCTTTAAAGGAGCCGCGTCTCGGCAGAACTCAGAAGGTGAGGGAAACCAACCCGTTCCTGTGTGCTTTTGCAGTGTTGCCTTCTGTATCTGTATGCTTTGGTCATGGTTTGGTTGTTGTAGGTGTTAATAAGTGAAGAGGAAGTCATATATATGTTAGTATAGGTCTATTCCGATTCCTTTGACAGTCATCACAGTTATTAAAAGTTGTAGCCTCATACAGCACAAGTGACAGCTGTGAAGTGCAAGATCGCTGCAGTTTATACACTTGGGTAAAATGTCAGACAGTGAAAAACTAGTGCCTGGTCTTGTGTTTGAGATAGTTTTAAACTGGTTAGGCATCAAAGACTTTAGATGTACAAACACATTACATATGAATGGGAGAAAGAGCAATGCGAACTATGGCGGAATTAGTCCTGCCTTCTAAATAAAAGTTGAACAAAAGTCCACAACAGAAGTTACAGTGAACAATACACGACAATGGGAACATGAGGGCTATTCATACATAAGGACTAGTCACTAACAAGGAACACCTGAAGCAATGAGCCACTGAGAACATATGGAGGACATATGTCTTGACCAACCAATAAGAACATGACACATATACAAGGGAGCCAATCAGAACAAGACACATGAACAAGGGAAGCACAAGACATGATCACACGAGGAGGTCACATGACAAACCAGGAACCTAGACTAAGCCAAATAACAAAATAAACATAAACGTGATCCAAAACACAAACCAATGTGACACAACCCCCTCTTTTAAAAAAGGGAGGCTCCAGATGCCCTAATAGCACACCCACCCAAAATCTAACCAGAGTCCAGGAGCCGTGGAGCACTGGTGTGTGAGCCACGATTGGCATGGGATCTGCCTCTGTGGCCGGGAGTGTTATACCCCCCAAACAATTTCTTTGGGTGACTCTGCCATGGCAAATATGATGGGTGAGCGCTCTGGCATGGTAGCCATGACATGATGAGGCACTGGTGTGGCGGCCATCTTGGCTGAAGGCTCAGGTGTGGCAGCCATCTTGTCTGAAGACTCAGGCTTGGTGGACAACTTGTCTGAAGACTCAGGCTTGGTGGCCATCTTGGCTGAAGACAGGCTTGGTGACCATGACATGACGAGGCACTGGTGTGGCGGCCATCTTGGCTGAAGGCTCAGGTGTGGCAGCCATCTTGTCTGAAGACTCAGGCTTGGTGGCCATATTGGCTGAAGACTCAGGCTTGGTGGCCATCTTGTCTGAAGACTCAGGCTTGGTGGCCATCTTGGCTGAAGACTCAGGCTTGGTGGCCATCTTGGCTGAAGACTCAGACGTGGCGGCCATCTTGGCTGAAGACTCAGGCGTGGCGGCCATCTTGGCTGAAGACTCAGGCTTGGTGGCCATCTTGGCTGAAGACTCAGGCGTGGCGGCCATCTTGGCTGAAGACTCAGGTGTGGCGGCCATCTTGGCTGAAGACTCAGGCTTGGTGGCCATTTTGACTGAAGACTCAGGCTTGGTGGCCATCTTGGTTGAAGACTCAGGCTTGGCGGCCATCTTGGCTGAAGACTCTGCTGTGGTGGCCGTCTTGGCTTAAAATATAAACATGATCCAAAACCCAAACCAACATGACAAAAAGAACCAATCGCCAATTGGTAAAGTCATTGCGTCACTGCAGCTACCGTTAGAAGTTCTGGTTGCCATGAAATTGCGCTTTTTTAAACCAATTTGAGCATAAGAAACTACATTTATGGGCCAGTTCATGTCGGATTTTGTTACTAATTTGAAATATGTAATTTAACTCTTTCCCCGCCATTGATGGAGTTTTCCGTCATTTATGAGAAAATGCTTTCCCGCCAGTGACAGAATTTTCCGTCATTTATGAGACAATTGGCGGAATTTTCCGGCTTTCCATGTCCAAACACGGAAAGCCAGAAAATTCATCCATTGGCGGGAAAGCGTTGAAGGCTCAAGTCTGAAAGCATCTTCTGAACGAGTACTGAATCTCCTGATCAAAAACACAGGAGAAGAAGAAGCAGAAACAAGCAATAAAAGCATTGCTTATACACGTTGTAGTCTTTGAAAACAATGTGATTTTCTCAGCTTTTTGTTCAAAATGTAGCTTTTCGTAAGAAACTTACATTCAAGTGCTGATGAAAAAAGAATGCATGAAGCTAGAATAAAATTAAAAAGCAGAGGCGTTGTTCTTTCTTTTGAGATATGTTCAGATATTCATACTACAAAATATTCTGGGGGCCATGACATTTTTGTGAAAATGATCAGAACCGCTGGCGGGGAAAGAGTTAAATGTGAGTGTGACGAGCAGATTGCCCCATTCATGTAGAATGGACTTGGTCTTGGATGCTCAAAATACAAAATACTTTATTAGGCTTGAATAAGTAGCATTGAGAGTTTAAGAAGAATCCTCAGCTTGATTATCTACTAGATTAATTTCATACCATCCAGATCTACTAGTTCCACACATCAGGATTCTTATTCGCTCTTTCTGTTGTGCCATTGCATGTGATTTTTGTGATCGGTGTAATTCTTTCTGTCACTGTTATCGTGTGTATCAAGCTTATCGATAATCGAGTCGAGTGTTGCATTTGCTGTCAATGTTTTTGTGAAACTAATATTCTTGAGCCAATTATTTTATTAGCTAATATGTGTAATAATTTATTAATATTTAAGACAACTATTATATGATTGGTATGAATACAGTATATGATTTCATGACATAAATTATGGCATAAATATATATTATTTGACATACCAATCATAGCATTTGCCTTGAAGCGTTAGGTTGTGTTTGTTGGAATATTGAAATATAATTTATGAAAAAGTCTGTGCTTTGGTTACACTTTCCACAAAGTGCAAATTCAATGACTGTTTCAAGTGGACGTTTTATTTAAGAATGTACAATTTCAGATGATGAATTATATTGTAAGAGCATAAGTCGTCAGATGGACGGCAGCAGCTTGTGGAAAGGACGACCTTTGTAATCCATGTGTGTGTTTATGATTTCCCCCTCGTTTTCTCTGATGAATGTGGATCCTGATGCTGTCTTTTCCGTTTCTATGTTGGATGCTGATGCTAAAGTGCTCATTGAGATGCAAGAGGAAGATTTGAGACACAGGAACTCTCCAGGTCAGGCGATCCAGATGGGTCAAGCTCCCATATTCAATCAATCTAACCAGCACAACTGCAATGAGTTTGGTTTGGGCTGTGAAAAATAGAATTGTATTGAAACATTTGACATTAATTAAGCAGTATATCACACAATTAACTTTCAGTTTAATTCCTCATGTGCTTTAATTGGGTTTCATTCTCATCTCTTGACTAAAGCATGTTATATGTATTGTTTTCAACCTATTTAAAGCTACAGAGTATAAGATTTTCCATTCTTATTTGACTGCATATCTCTCAGGACCGCTGGGATGAATTTAAAGTCAGCATCCACATCATGAATAATATTGTTGTTGAAACTCTGTCTATTAGTTGTGAGGATAGAGAGAGATTAAAGGGATAATTCAGCCAAACATCTCAATTCTGTCGTCATTACTCACCCTGTAGGTTTGGGTGAACTACAGTTGATGGGCCCATTGACTTCCATAGTACATAGGGTCCATCAACTGTTTGGTTACCCATATTCTTCAAAATATCATCTTTTGTGTTCAGCAGAAGAAATACATTCATACAGGAGTGAGATACAGTGAGTAAATGATAACAGCATTCTCGTTTTTGAGTGAACTATAAGGATTCAGCTGTCAATTGGACAAATCTGCTAAAATGGCCACCAACAGTCAACCAAACTTCAGCGGCCAGTTATCCCAAATAGGATCATCTGATCTTAATGAAGTTTAGACATATGTAAATACACATCTTTAAGAGGCACTGTACCAAATTTAGTGTAACTCAGTCACTAGGTGGTGCTGTAATCAGCAAATGCACTATACAACCCAGCCATATGTGACCATATGGGATTATATGACATTTTCGACCCAATTTTTCAAACTCAACATAGACTTAGGCAACTTAGACATTGTTAATTCAAGTTTGACATTCGTACCATATCTTACCACTATCATTTTTAATCATTTGTTTTGCAGATGCAAGTCAATTGAATTTTCATGCATAGTCCACATTGACTAATGGGCCTGTATCATGTAAACGCAGTGTGCAAACTTAAAGGTGCCCTAGAATGATTTGAAACAACATTATAAATTGTTCTCTGGTATCTACATAGAGGGTATATGGCTTATTTAAGGTCAATAATTGTCCAGATACGGTTTTACAGGTCCATTTACAACTCTTCCCCAGGATGAAATTGTCTGTTTTTTACTTATTTGGAAGGGTAATGAATATTAATGAAGAGTTCTACTCCGATTGGCTGTTTCACTGCGGCTCAATTATAGCAGGCACATCTATACTGACCGTCATGACGATGGAGAGATTAGGCATTCAACCTTATATGTTTGAGCCTGTTTCTGACGAAGATGCAGATTTTGAGGAACAACAACATGTTTTGAGATTGGAAATGGACGCTTCTGAATGGAAACTGATTCAAAAGTGATCCGTTTGGACATCACAGCGGTCTGAGGATATGCCGGTCTGTAAAATCTTACCTGCTTTAAATGCTTGTGCTTTCTGCTTGATTTTGACCTATATTTTCCAAAAGCATAAGTTTTTCCTGTTGAAATGTTTGCATGTTCGCAAAAAATTAGCATGATGTATTTATTTATTGTTTTTGCTCTATCTTTTTTTAATTAGCACTTTTATATATGAAAAATGTGCCACTAATGGTCTAGTTATCAAGCTAATCCTGTTACTAAAGTCCCATATCTTGTGAAATATATTCAGCGTCCTAAAACATGAATATGTGCAAGATTATTGGGTTCTGGCTACAATTTTGCCATTTTATCAGATTTAAAGCAATCGTTAAAACTGAAGGCAAGTTCCGTTAAAATCCAATCAAAGCACATGGAAGATTACAGTTCACATTATGTCTTTTAGGTACATTAAAGTTTCTGTATTTCATGTTCAAATAATTTTTACATGTGCTTCATTAATGTTCTTTTATCAGTGATGATTTGTTTTAATAGTAACGTTATATTTTCTCATTTTAGTTGTTTTTAGAAACGTCTAGCAATTGCAACTAGTCATGTTGAGGTCTGTTAAGGTCTTGCTGTCATCTATAAATTGATATCAGATAGCAATATGTTAGCTTGATGTTGTTGTAAAAGTTCGAGAAAACCTTGCGATTGTGAGAATGTTGCAGAATTCAAATTGCACCTTCACTTGAATGTCATTTCATTGTATTTAAACACTGACACTCTTTGAGTACTTGAACATTTCACATCATACAAGAAAGAGTGTGTGTCGTTTCTCTGACGGTGAATGCTTTATTTGAAAAGCACAACAAAAGAATAACTTCAGAGCTAAACCTGGTTCACCTTCAGAGAAATTCAGAATGCATTTAATTTGTCATTCTATGAGCATTGTTCCTTGACGTTTCTAGATTTAAAGCAGGTCTGTTTTGTTGTTGTTTTTGTAACCAGCCTTTATCTCCCCTAACTATCGCAGCAATTGAGGGGTTAATCAGTAAGAGACGATCTAGGGTTTTTCCCGACCCTAGAACTAGTGCTAGTTGATGGCTGCAAACTTTGCTCCTTTACCTGCATGTGAGGAAAACTAGTTAGTCCTGAGGAGGAAACGTGAATGCAAGGAAACTCCACAGAGCCGAGGAACAACTCGTCAACCTCATTAACCCATTTCAGACCATCATTCTTCACTCCAGGGGTTGGAGCTGTACAGTTGTTTTAAGGCTCTGTGGTTTATTTGGCATAATAAGCACAGGTAGATTTATTTTTACGCACCGGTCCGGTTCCAGATGGTCTGCTACCGATGGGAACACGAGAGAGACGCCGTGGCCCAAAACGAGAGACGCAATCAGCGTTTGCATGCAAGAAACAGGGCTGGTTAGTGTTATTAAGTGACAATGACTCTGGATCAGTTATTCTCAACTGGTGGGTCGTGACCCAAAAATGGTATTTGTTAAAGAAAATGATTCGTATTGCATTTATACCGATTTCTGTTTGGTATTTTATCAAACCAGTTGAGAACCGCTGCTGCAGAAAACTCAAGGTAGTTAAGAAGAGGTATCACTAGTTACAGTGAGGAAAATAAGTATTTGAACACCCTGCTATTTTGCAAGTTCTCCCACTTAGAAATCATGGAGGGTCTGAAATTGTCATCATAGGTGCATGTCCACTTTGAGAGACATAATCTAAAAACAAAAATCCAGAAATCACAATATTTTTTTTAACTATTTATTTATATGATACAGCTGCAAATAAGTATTTGAACACCTGAGAAAATCAATGTTAATATTTGGTACAGTAGCCTTTGTTTGCAATTACAGAGGTCAAACGTTTCCTGTAGTTTTTCAGCAGGTTTGCACTGCAGGAGGGATTTTGGCCCACTCCTCCACACAGATCTTCTCTAGATCAGTCAGGTTTCTGGCCTGTTGCTGAGAAACACGGAGTTTGAGCTCCTCCAAAGATTCTCTATTGGGTTTAGGTCTGGAGACTGGCTAGGCCACGCCAGAACCTTGATATGCTTCTTACAGAGCCACTCCTTGGTTATCCTGGCTGTGTGCTTCGGGTCATTGTCATGTTGGAAGACCCAGCCTCGACCCATCTTCAATGCTCTAACTGAGGGAAGGAGGTTGTTCCCCAAAATCTGGCAATACATGGCCCCGGTCATCCTCTCCTTAATACAGTGCAGTCGCCCTGTCCCATGTGCAGAAAAACACCCCCAAAGCATGATGCTACCACCCCCATGCTTCACAGTAGGGATGGTGTTCTTGGGATGGTACTCATCATTCTTCTTCCTCCAAACACGTTTAGTGGAATTATGACCAAAAAGTTCTATTTTGGTCTCATCTGACCACATGACTTTCTCCTATGACTCCTCTGGATCATCCAAATGGTCATTGGCAAACTTAAGACGGGCCTTGACATGTGCTGGTTTAAGCAGGGGAACCTTCCGTGCCTTAGTGTATTACCAACAGTAACCTTGGAAACGGTGGTCCCAGCTCTTTTCAGGTCATTGACCAGCTCCTCCCGTGTAGTTCTGGGCTGATTTCTCACCTTTCTTAGGATCATTGAGACCCCACGAGGTGAGATCTTGCATGGAGCCCCAGTCCGAGGGAGATTGACAGTCATGTTTAGCTTCTTCCATTTTCTAATGATTGCTCCAACAGTGGACCTTTTTTCACCAAGCTGCTTGGCAATTTCCCCGTAGCCCTTTCCAGCCTTGTGGAGGTGTACAATTTTGTCTCTAGTGTCTTTGGACAGCTCTTTGGTCTTGGCCATGTTAGTAGTTGGATTCTTACTGATTGTATGGGGTGGACAGGTGTCTTTATGCAGCTAACGACCTCAAACAGGTGCATCTAATTTAGGATAATAAATGGAGTGGAGGTGGACATTTTAAAGGCAGACTAACAGGTCTTTGAGGGTCAGAATTCTAGCTGATAGACAGGTGTTCAAACACTTATTTGCAGCTGTATCATACAAATAAATAGTTAAAAAATCATATATTGTGATTTCTGGATTTTTTTTTTTAGATTATGTCTCTCACAGTGGACATGCACCTACGATGACAATTTCAGACCCCTCCATGATTTCCAAGTGGGAGAACTTGCAAAATAGCAGGGTGCTCAAATACTTATTTTCCTCACTGTATGTACTTTACATTCAAGTCAATGCAATTGAGGAAACTGTTTCTTAACAGCACTTATTAACTCAAACGGTTTGTTAACTAATGTCTTTTGACCTGCTTTGCAAAATGGGTTTTCACTGAATCCAAAATATGCCACAGGAAGTCAGTCTGTTGAAAAATGACGAGTTGAATTATATGGCATAGTTTTCTGCAGTTTGCTTGTACAGTCACCTCAACAACGCGTTTGGACTTTAAGTCACGCTTAAACATGTCTCAATGTCCCTGCACTCGCTGCAGAGTATCAAATCAAGTTCTGCGTTTCAAACGGTTTTTATCAGAACCAGGGGCGGTTCTAGGATTTTCATTTTAGGGGGCTTAGCTAGTTAACTAGTAGCTTACTAACATGCATACACTAAGAAATCATTGTGATTTTAACGGTAAAAGACAGTAAAAATGCTACGGTGAAAAACAGTTAATTGGTTAAAGGGTCTTGCACACTTTTCTAAATCCTCTGCGAATGTTGCTTGTCAGACTGTACGAACATGATCCCCGATGTAATACATGTCACACTGTAGGATCTCAGTTGTCATTATGTCAGACTTTACGACAGTCAGACGGACGCAAGCAAGAGACTCGTACGGACTGAGTTTTACGTCATCAATCCGTGAGACGTTCGGTAACGGTGAGCCGCATTCACAGACTTCCTTTTTACCCCTGTCATGATACAGCGGTGAGGACACGTCATATAAACACTCCTTTTCCCTCCATAGCCCAATAAGTTTCTCTTCTTGCTGTACAGTCCTCCTGACTCTTTTCCACATGTTCCCTGTTGTGATTTGATGTTGCCACACGAAATGCGTCATCAGGTTCTGCGCTCCTATTGGTTCTTGATTTGACGGTCGTCCTAGGAGAAGTCACACTGCAGGATTGCGCCTCAAATCTTCTGACACTGCCAGAATTTTGTCAGAGGTAAAATTTGATCGCAACGGTCATTAATCGGTTGTCGGTGCACATGTCAAACTAAGGCCGCTTTTCAAACTAAAACGCCAGTGACTCCATCTCACAGTGCATGCAGAGATAGAGCAGCATTTATTGTGAACCGATCGATCCACTCTGATCAGTGCTGCGCTTCATCTGCACATATATTTATTTATTTAAAAATTGCAGCGATTTTCATAATTTCACAAGGACAAATCTCGATTTTGGTTTAATTTCAGTCAATCGTGCTGCCCTAGATTAACCTCACACGAGCACAAAATAAATTCTCCCTTCACTCAAACGAGCTCTGTCTCTCATGCTAAACTGTATCGCACGCGTGCGACTGGGGAAAATATATTCATCGCACAGACCGATTTTTTTGTAGCACGTGCGACACATATGTCGCACTGTACAGCCCTGATATGTGAGCAAAACATGTTTTTATATGTGATAGTACACATTGTGTACATGTCTAACTAAACATAACTTACCGGGCTCGCAAAGCCCGACGTCCCGGGGTTATGTGTTTTCCAGGGCTACCGATACGTATAATCTTAAATAGTGAAATAACATTCCTTTCTTGATGTGCGTTCACTCTCTTGACTTGATATTTGAAGTTTTGATCATGCTGTCTGCAGGCGCGCATATCCACCGATCGGGCGGGCCAAGTAATATAAAATAACATTATTAATTGCTGGTGAATGAGAGATAAATCATTGTTTGTTTGATAAAGACAATTTTGCAAGCCCTGTGGGACGAATCATTCCGGTTGGCATTTCTCACAGGCTTTCAAAACAATCCTTCACGCATACTGATGGGGAGCTGATGCTCATTAAATATGCAAATCTTATCCAATCCTAGCCGTGGGCGTTTACTTCCAAGTCTTCAGTGCGGCACACCCATAAAAACCGACCGTTTTTCAGAGAGTCTCAAAACCAAGGCAGAAAATAGCCCATTACTTATTCATTATGATGTTTCTGAATGTAAAAACCAAGCAAACGTCATAAGCTGACCTCAGACAACAGTAAAACAAAATAAAAAAGGCCAGTTCATGACCCCTTTAACAAACATAAATACTTGGGTTGTCTATTTGGAATAATTAAGATAATAAAGAGTCTCTTCTGCTCACCAAGGCTGAATTTATTTGATCAAAAGTACAGTAAAATTGTGATAAATTATTATGATTCATATCAGCTGTTCTCTATGTGAATATATAGTAAAGTGTCATTTATTCCTGTGATCAAAGCTGAATTTATCATCATTACTCCAGTCTTCAGTGTCACATGACCCTTCACAAATCATTCTCATATGAGGATTTGATGCTCAATTATTATTGTTGCTCAGTTACTAATAATCCTTATTGGGTAACAAGCACATTTATCACTAATTTATCACTAATAAATGCAATATTACTTCAGATTATGTTCCCTATTCTAAAGTAAACATTTGCTGTTTTCCAAAAAGAAAAGAGAATAAAAACATAAAAACAATAAACACTGAGTTGTTCACTGCAATATTACATGTCTCTTTTCTTATTGGAAAACTTCAAATGTTTACTTTAGAATAGGGAACATAATCTGAAGTAATATTGCATTTATTAGTGATAAATTAGTGATAAATGTGCTTGTTACCCATTAATAAAGGGAATATTTAAGTAATAAATAATTTGTTAGCATAGAACAACTGCTTGAAAGACAGTGTTTCTCTGCTAATTTAAATGTCTGTGTTGAAATGGCCATTCTATATTTATTTCATACTTATAAGCCACACATTCACACACTGTACTGGGAACTTATAAAGTGTGTAATTGGCACAATACAAGCTATTAGTTTGCTTTATTTTTAGCTAATTAGTACATTGTTAGGACAGAAACAAGTATAAAGGGGCTATAAGACAAAAATAAGACAACAGCCAATAAAGGCCTTATAAATAGCTTGTAATGGCACACAAGTACATAACTAGTTACTTACAAATGCAGTTATTAGTCATTAATTAATGCCTAATGTCTGATCCTTAAAATAAAGTGTTACCGGTTCGGTAGTTGAAAACAGTTTGTGAATATTTTTGTGGAACAATATTTGTTAGTGTTTTGCTTTCTCAGGATTCTTTGATGAATAGAAAGTTCAAAAGAACAGCATTTATTTCACCTTATAAACGTAATTTATGATCAATGTAAAGTGTCCTTGTTGAATACAAGTATTCATTTCTATTTTATAAAATAACTTTTGAATGGTAGTGTATGACAGTTTCCACAGACATGTATCATGTGATCATGTGACACTGAAGACTGGAGTAATGATGATAAATTCAGCTTTGATCACAGGAATAAATTGCATCTTACAACATATTCACATAGAGAACAGATATTTGAAAATATTTCACAATTTTTACTGCATTTTGAATCAAATACAAAAATAAAAGCAGCACTTGATTTGATGTTTTATTATCTGATGCAGTGATGTTGGTCCAGTTTAAAGGAGTAGTTCACTTTTAAATAAACTTTTGCTGATGATTTACTCACCCCCATGCCATCCAAGATGTCCATGTCTTTCTTTCTGCAGTCGAAAATAAATTAAGGTTTTGGATGAAAACAGTCCAGGATTTTTCTCCATATAATGGACTTCAATGGACTCTGAACGGTTCAAGGTCCAAATGACCGTTTCAGTGCAGCTTCAAAGGGCTTTAAACGATACCAGACGATGAATAAGGGTCTTATCTAGCCAAACCATCAGTTTCTGAGAGAAACCCAGCAGTATTTATGCTGTTATTTTACCTCTTATCAGTCGAACGTGATAATGTCTGAGCTCCGCCATAACTTCCGCTAAGTGAGGTCAAAATAGATAGTGGTCATAGATGTATACGTAGATGCCTCATTAGCGCTTGCACGGATCAGTAGAATGAGGCATCTACGATCAATATATCTATGACCACGATCGGAATTTGACCTCACTTAGCAGAAGTTATGGCTGAGCTCAGAGATGATCACGTTTCTCTGATAAGAGGTAAAATAATAGCATAAATACTGCTGGGTTTCTCACAGAAACTGATCGTTTGGCTAGATAAGACCCGTATTCATCGTCAAATATGAGCGTGGTCATAGATATATCGATCGTAGATGCCTCATTCTACTGATCCGTGCAGGCGCTAATGAGGCATCTACGTATACATCTATGACCACGATCGGAATTTGACCTCACTTAGCGGAAGTTATGGCTGAGCTCAGAGATGATCACGTTTCTCTGATAAGAGGTAAAATAATAGCATAAATACTGCTGGGTTTCTCACAGAAACTGATCGTTTGGCTAGATAAGACCCTTATTCATCGTCAAATATGAGCGTGGTCATAGATATATCGATCGTAGATGCCTCATTCTACTGATCCGTGCAGGCGCTAATGAGGCATCTACGTATACATCTATGACCACGCTTGTATTTGACCTCACTTAGCGGAAGTTATAGCGGAGCTCAGAGATGATCACGTTCGTCTGATAAGAGGTAAAATAACAGCATAAATACTGCTGGGTTTCTCTCAGAAGCTGATGGTTTGGCTAGATAAGACCCGTATTCATCGCCTGGTGTCGTTTAAAGCTCTTTGAAGCTGCACTGAAACTGTCATTTGGACCTTGACCCGTTCAGAGCCCATTGAAGTCCATTATATGGAGAAAAATCCAGGAATGTTTTCATCCAAAACCTTCATTTATTTTCGACTGCAGAGAGAAAGACACGGACATCTCGGATGGCATGGGGGTGAGTAAATTATCAGCAAAAGTTTATTTAAAAGTGAACTAATCCTTTAACTCGTCTTGAGTGTCCAGGTGTGTTTCGGGGTCACTGTTTGGCTTTGATGTATTTTGGGCCACGGTTGTCTCAGATTTCCCATGATGCACCAGTAGTTGTAAGAATGGCGCTGCACGGGCCGATCTGCTGTGGGACTGAGCTAGTACTCAGAGCTTAGGGGTTTGTGCACTAACTCTAGAGCCCTCCTGTCCGTGTTGTGTTTTTTAGAAGCCAGCCTTCCCGGAGAAGACATTGTTGATGACAATAAGAGCTGCCATTGTGAGTTTGTCCCTCAGGATTTAACGCCGGGACTAAAAGTTACCATCAGGGCCGTGTGGTAAGCAAAGATGAGCCAGGCAGCATCACTCATGCTGGGGGATTTAATGCTCCATCAGACGTGTAATATTATTGATCATATAGAGCAGTCTGCATCACATAATATTACCTCATAAACTCAGGCTTTCCTGAATGGAAGTGACAACACTCGCTACATTCAGTCTTTTGAGTCCTTCGTTACATTCACACTTTCATTGCTCAGATCATGCCAGCGACGCTTATGCATGAGATATTTTCAATATCGAAGGTCAGTATCAAAACCACAAACAATATTTACCAGTGTCTTGGACTCGCTCAGGACTAAATCTCACCAAAACCAGATGTTCAGGTCATATTTTACTGCAAAATCGGCTTTAATTAATTACTATACTATTCAGGTCAGTTCATTTTTATTGACAAATATTACGATATGGGCTAGACACATTCAACTCAAAATGATAAAACACACAACAAACTTTAAAACAGGAAATATAACAAATAAAAAACTCATTGAGAATATTAATGAACACCATAATATTGAGAACCAAAGCAACATTTCTCATTTTTATTTAGTTTAACTTGATGAACTAAAATAATACAATAAAATAAACATTAATAAAAACTATAGACATTTGAAAAACTTATGAAATGGAAACACAAAACATAAAAATAAAAACTAAATTCAAAATATTAAAGGTCATTTCATGTTTTTATGAAATCATTTTATGAAAATTAATAATAAATATGACAACACACAATTGTTTTTTTTTTATTTAGCTCCAAAATGGGAAATATAAAAATCAAAACCAATTCAAAGTATCAGTGTAAACTATAATATTGAAATCCAAGCTAAACTCGTTTTAATTTTGTTTATCTTGAACAAAAGTAACTAAAAAGGGAATAAAAAAAAACTATAGATATATAAATAAATGGAAACCACACAACAAAATGATTCAAACTTTAACTGAAATTAAAATGGAAATATAAAATATAATAAAAAGAAAACTATAATATTGAAAACCAAAGCAAATTTCTCATTTTTATTTAGTTTAACTTGATGAACTAAAAAAAACTAATAAAAATAGCAATATAAAATAGAATTCAAAACTAAATTCAAAGTATGAACAAATATGATTAAATATAAAACGAAGGTCGTTTCTCGTTTTTATTTAATTTAATCCAAACTGAAATAACTAAAACTGAATTAGAATTAATCAAACAAAATATAGACGTATTTAAAATAAATAAATAATACAATTTTAGCTACAAATTTAAATGCAAATTAATTAAAAATATCAGTGAAAACTATACGGAAAACAAACCAAACTCATTTGATTTACTTTATCTTGATTAACTAAAATAACTCAAGCTAAAACTGAATAATTAAATAATTTAAAAAAATTATAAAATAAAAATGGCAAAACACAACAAAATGAAAATACAATTTTTAACTAAAATTAAAATGAAATCAGGAAACGTAAAAATAAAAACTAATTCAAAATATAATAAGGCAACATTTCTCATTTTTATTTGAACTAAAATAACTCAAACTGAAAGAAAAATTAATAAAAACTGTAGATATATATATATTTTTTGTTAAATTAATTAATAAAAATGGCAAAACACACACAATAAAATTATTACAAATAAATAAAATTAAAACAAAGAAATACAAATTGTAACTAATTCAAAATATTAGTGAATAATATTGAAAATCAAGCCAAACTCATTTTTATTTAGTTTAACTTGATGAACTAAAATAACTAAAGATACTAATTAATTTAAGAAAAACTATATCAAAAATTATAAAAATGTCAAAACACACAACAAAAGTGTTCAAATGATCTGAAATCAAAATACAAAATATCAAAAAGAAAACATAAAAATAAAAACTAATTCCAAATATTAACAAAAACTATAATATTGAAAACCATGGCAACATTTCTCATTTTAATTTTAACTCAAATAACAACAAACTTAAAATATATAGAGATATATTTTAAAAATATATCAAACTAAAAGTAAAAACAAAAAATGAAAATATAAAAATGAAAATA